>JAQGAF010000763.1:0-41268 GCA_034687865.1 Kryphioiulus occultus | reverse complement strand
TTGATGAAACCTGTGTCTTTCAGTTTACTCTAACACCAGGTAGCGTTTGTACCATGAATTCAAAAACACCCTGTATATGCAAATCATATTGTAAAGTTGAAAGAAGTTAATTGCTCAGCAGTCCGAATCTTCATTTCACTTCGAAGCAAATGTTCAATTTCAAAAGAATCGTTGAAAGTTAAAATTCGACGATGATTTTGCAATTATTTTACATACTCGCGTTTTACTGTATACTGGAAATTATTAAATGAGTCACACTGAGTTTCTGAACCTATTGCTGGGTACAAATGTTCTGTTTTATTCTAAATTTGCATTGACAGCCAACTCGTAAGCTTTCGAAGGCAAATAAACATCGTGGTGACATGACAGGTTTTACTCAGCTTTGTTTTCACATGCTAAGTTACTTGAACATGTGAACATGCTTAAAAGCATCGTGGGAAATTTCTAGTTCAAATTAAGATTGTTTCATTTCTTGCTGGTACTGACGACACTGGATTATCACAATTTATCGCAGATATTTTCAAGCTGCATAACAGCTAGCAATTAATGCCACATGCGGAAATTGTCCCATTTACAAAATTGCGAGAGTAAATTTCTCGATGCATTTTCTAATTAATTGCAAACGATGTTTCACGAGTTGGAAATGCGTTGGTTTTCATGAGCTGTAAAATCGGAGCAATTCAGCATGAAAACAGGTCCAGATTGCACCGTCACGTTGGAAAAAAGGGTTCACTGCTCCATTTTGCATGAAGAATAGGGTTGGTGGCGTCACTAGTGATTATACCAACGAAAAATATGACGCCCAAAACTATGGTAAAATGGAGAAAGAACAAAGAATTTCTCCGTAGATTTGATGTGTTTCTTTATTATGCTCGGAAGTTATCTATCTACATGTACGTCTTCGTGAACGTTATTGAGGAAATTCCAAATGGGTGCCGATTTTTGTTCTCAGAGAAAAAACATTCACGCATGATTTTACAGGGTGCACAGCGTTCCAAACATTGCATTTGTCAGAATTATCATACTTATTGCAACTTTTAAATTCATAATTTGCGAAGCAAGTATGACATACAGCCTTCGCCTCGATACTCATGAAATCCCACAGTCGTGCCTCTTTAACTCCCTAAATGCACGCCTCTTTGAAGAATGCTACATTCAATGCAATTACAGTATCATAACGTGGTGTTAATCCTTTTACTTGAATCGTATAAAATTGGAGGCCGAAACAAAACACCCGGACTGTGCCTCGATCTGAAGATTATGCTGGCCTATTTCACTGGAAATTTCAAAGAAATTGTTCGCAATGCAAGAAATTGTACTTGTTTCTGAGAAATGCTCTATGTGTGGCTAGAATGAATTCTGGAATTACACAAAACTCCTTCGCAGAGGTCCCATGCGGCTTCTTTAATCCAATCTATACAGTGCAAATACATGTATAGCCAATATACATGTAGAAAAACGTTTGATTTAGAGTCTGTTTGGTGCTATTGGACCAAAGGGGGCCTCGATAGTTTAAAATTTTGAAACTTATTAGGCAATAAGCAGTCATTATAAGCTCGATGGCTCTTCTGTCGAAATTAATTATAAATCGTCGATGTATACTGTATACATTCTTAATTTTTTCAGCAACTTCTAAGGTTGTTGCCCGCAAATATACTCGTTAAGTTTTTTTTTCTCCTCCGAAGTTCAAGGCAATAAGTCAAGGATGGTTTCTCAATTTCAAAAGATTTTCTACGAATAACAGATTCATTTAATTGGATCGATGACGTTATCACTCCGTTACGCAGAGCTTTCATTAAGTTATACATTCAATTCAATAGCAGTTTCTGTTACAAAGTTCTAATTGGCGATAAATACGAGCTACACGGTCCATGCAACACCATTCAAATTAGGTAACAGCAAGAGCTGCAGTGGTTTTTGCGCTTCCTAATTTATTGTTTGGAAATAATATTTACAAACGTCCAATTTAATGGATTCAAGCTTTCTGAATCCAATTGTTAATGTCCTATCCGGGCCTATCTTCGAAGTTCAGGATTTCAATGTAAATCGAATGACCAAGGTTGATATTGAAAGCCTGATTTATCCAGCTGGGTCATGTATTTACGTCAATTGATTTTCACTAAATCGTACAATATCATTTTAACGAGGAACATCTCATGTTTCTTTATAACGCGTTATTGAAAACCAAAACTTCGATTCACGACAAGCTTTTCACATTTCATCAACGTCATGCAACAAAGCTTACAGGGTGAGACGTAGTACTCGATCCTTCCCAAGTACAATTGAACAATGATAGTATTGTAAGATATTGAATCTGATGATCGGAAACTGTGCCGAGGGATAAGTTTTGCAGGAGCAATTCAAAACCTGGCGAACAACACCAATTCTGCAACAGGATCCTCGGCTTTAGCTCAGTAAATACATGCATGTGGATAAGTTAAGAAATATTAATGACGTGCAATTCATATCCAAACGCCGAAATTCGGGATAGTCACTGGCAAATTCTTAACCTCTTTTTCGGGAACAAAGGAGCTAAAAACCCCGACACAAATCGTTTCACTTCCAAAGAGTGCACGATTTATTACAAAAATCTGTAATCGTACATGCATTACTTCAGCGTGTATGTGATCACGATTTTACATGTATGGTTGTACCAAAAAACCAATTTAAAATGGCTCGTTTTTACCAAAATGAAGCGTGGAATCCGTACATTGTTTAATTCTTTCCATACATTTTAAATATTTTAATGCGAGAATTTTATAGCTTTTTGGAGGCACTGAAAGAATCCATCGCAAAGTTAATTAAGCACTGCCTCAATAATTATACCAGTAATTATCGGTGTATCGGGCTTGTACAGTACTTTTATCGTCAACTCTGAATATGAACATCATATTTCAACTCATATCTGCTACGAATAACAATTTCCCACACTAAAATTACCATCGAGCTTATAATTACGACAGTCTTGTCAATTCGATGCACATTTGAAAACAGCACTAATTACAGTAGCTAGCGGTTGTTAATAATCGGGAAATGGAGGGGGGGGAGTGCGCACATAGTTTATAAACTCATGGACAAAATTCTGACCATTGAGTAGCCGGCCAGCAGTTATCAACTCGATTATTACATTGCGAACTGCAGTTTGTGAGGTCCATCAAAGCCGTATAAACTAGACAATTCAGTGCCAGTGTATCGTGGCGACACGCAATTAACCGAAATTAATTTAATGACCAGCTGTGACCTTGATCACAAAACATGTGATACATATATGAAGCGTCAAGCAGCCGCTATTTTCAACGTCAGCGAGGCTAAAAAGTGTCATTTTGGGCGCATTGAAAAAGTGCATCGCATGCAGTGGATACGTGGATTTGTGTCTGAATTAATAATCAGCCGAATAAAAGCAAATTTGCGAGGATTTTGTTTTCAAAAATCGATCCATCGTATGTCAAAAGACAGCAAAGTGACACGTATTAGTCGCCAGGGAAATTCCCCGCCACATGGAGCGACGCCTACACGCTGGCTGAAATAATCATGCAGATTATCTTCGGATTTAATTTCCAGATTCAAATTTCATCGCGTTTTCAATGGAAAACGGCGGTGCGTGAAAAGTGACAGAAAAAAATTAATTTGATCTCGATTCCATGGACTGACAAGCAGAGACCTTTAAAGGTATTTCCAGTTTTTGTTTTCTTTTGGTAATGCCGCTGTTAATGAATCGAGAAACTCATTGGGCGTGAAACCCGAATTTGCTCAACTTTATCGTCCGGTGGCGTGGCGATCGCAAAGGCTGCTGGTTAGTTATTTTCACTTTTTATCAGTTTTTAGTGCTTCAGTTTGCTCAAAATTGCACAAGCATTTCAACTTCGATTATTTGACACTCGTTTAACCGTCAGTTTCTTTAAAATGTCAGCATGGCAAGAAACCATTTTTTGAAAAGAATAAGTGTTTTCAATGACACTTTCTAAAAAAAATCCAGGTATACATGTACCTGTACACTGCACGTACATGTACCGGTATGTATTTACGTACGTACTTGTATAAATTCCGTAATCAGTATACTGCGCCTATTCGAACATGGTTTCACTACGCATGTAAAACAGATTCGCTAAGAATTTAAACTAGAATGAGCTTTTCTTCACAAAACTGATTGAATTGGACGGCAATTAAACTGGTACATGGTACGGGAAAGTCGCGTTTTTACAGAGATTGGAAAATATCTTAACTAACACTTGCTGCTGGCAAAAAAACGAAGTTCATGTAGCGGCTAAACTTTGTAATCATTTTTCATAAAAAACTGTTTCTCTAAAGAAGCTTAGCTTGACAAGATGCTGAAAATCAATACGTCAAAGATAATCACTAGTTTAGAACAATCACGGGGAATGACAAGTAGGATTTCTCAGGTCATCAAAACGCGAGCTTCCTTCCTGAAATCACAGGTATACGAATAATAACATCATCCTAACACCGTCCATGTCAGCGTCCTCCTGTCCAGCAACGTTCAAATTGAGCCACCATAAGCGCTTCAATTTTATCTGAATTGATTCTTTCTTTCCAGAACAGTATATCCCTCCCATCACCTCAATCCTTGTTTTATTCCTCACAATTTAAGTTTCGTGCTTATTCTCTAACAATAGCGTCCAACTGACGTATTTGCTACTGGGGCCTACCAGAAACGATGTCCTCTGAAAGTGGAGCAAACAGATTTACAAGAATACAGTATCGATACAGTGGTTCTCAGTGATTCTCCTGTAGCTTGACATGCTCACAGCTTTGTGAAGTGAACGATTGAATGTGGCATTGGTACTCGTGGTTATTTTTGGAAGGCCTCAAACGTTGCTATCCCACCGCAAGCCTCCATCTTTTAGGACTACATGTACTAATAACATCACGCCGCAGGGGATTGTGGGACATAAAACGCGTGCGTTGTATACGGCTAGATCAAGTATAACAGTGACCAACGCCCACGCAGCCAATTCAGTGAACCAGGTAGAGGCCAACCCCTTCATTAATCTAATTGTTTTGAGCATCAAAACGAAAAACTCGACTTGTATCACCTGCAAAAAGCCTTTAAGCCAGCCGACTCTTGCAGCGCTCTAATTATTTTGGTCGAGATCGGTGAGGAGGGGGTTGATAAAGGTAACGAATGAAACTAAACAGGAAAAAATGAACCGTTAACATTTTCCATGATATATAAAAAACGAAAAAGGATTTATCTCTCGTCCTCGCCCATGCTAAAAAATCAAGCTTGTGCCATTAAGGTAAATGCTCATCACGGGGTAAATAAACAGATTATTGATAGCTAGAAACGCTATCATTTTTGCACAAAATTTGAGTTTGAAAACTGGAGGTGACGACAGGTGTTCCTTCGAAACAAACCGTATTGGAGTAAGTCGAAATAGGGATGACATCACCATAACCATTACACGTATGCTTTAAGCTTTTAGCTGCTGAGTAGTGGTGCATGGTAGAAAGTGCTGCCAAACTATGTTAATCCATGCTACAACAATTAGAGCATCACCATCAGCATAGGCCGATTTGGGAATGATTTCTGAAGAGAATGGGCAGCTGTAGAAAACGATTTAAGTTAAATAAGAATTAAGTTCCTCATACAATGGTTTCTTCGCATTAACCCAGTTCGACTTAATGTGTTGTTGCAGACGTTCATAGCACCTAGCTCTATTTAGCTGGCGTTTCAGGATTTCAAAGGTTGTTTCGAGTAGGTGGCACTAAACTTGCCGGAACACTTTCTAAGTTTTTGTCTTCAATATACGAGGTAGTTAAACAGCATTTCAAGTGGATATGTCCATAATAAACATTAACTCTAACAGTATCACGCTCGAATTAATTTGGAGAAATTGGCTTCAGTATAGTAATTAAAACTCTTCACATTCTCCTCAAATCCATTTCCCAGCGCAAATTCATACCAATTCAAATGTAAGATTGGTTTCCTTTACTACTGAAAACTATACAATTTGGTTAACGAGATACTCAAACACTTTCTGCTGCCCCATAAATAACCCGCAGTTTTTAAGCAGCTTAAATCGTACAAGATCGTTACAGTGAAACTTCGATTATCCAGTGCTCGTTTAACCGTCAGTTGGTCAAGACTCAAGAAAGCCGCCGAAAATTATTTTTTAGAAAGAAAACAATATATTTGACAAGCAAAACTAACATTTTATGACGTGCGTTTGTACAGAGCAGTTACCACAGCTGTCCGAGCACTCAGAAAGTTCTAAACAACAGAAACTGACAGACTTTTTCAACAAGAAAAAAATAGAGGAATGTACATGTATGTATTCGTTATCCGTCTATTCGAATATCCGGCTCACCCGCAGTCCCGACCCCTGGCGGATAATCGAAGTTTGACTGACTTCCATTAGTAGGCATTAATAGCAGTATGAAATAATGTTGCTTTTGGCGACCATGATGTGGTCAAACAGCCGAAATGGGCGGGGATGAATAAACACTTCTAGGGATTTCTGGCGTGATACGAAACATGAATATGTGTCTTAGCACAAATTTCTATAGTGAAAATGACAAAGGCCGGCATTTTTGAGTTGCATTAAACTTTGAGAAAGAAACATAATTACGTGAGAGTGGCCAATGCGGGCCAACCGTTATCCGTGAGAGTAATTATGGGGCTTTACGGCCTTAAAAAGCGTAACGACAATGTCAGCCATTGCATAATAGCATAATTCCGAGCCTATTTATAATCCACAGGTTTATAGGTTTCTGTTGCAAAAGGTGCGAGGTGGTGCATTGTGGTAGGCACACGCCCAGGCTAGCAACGTATTCCGGCAGGTTGTTGATCTGAGGAATGCTACCTTGAGGTGTACAGTACGAGCCAACAATAAAAATGGAATTACGAGCCAGGCGCTACATCCTGGTCCACCAACATATCAGTCTTTACTCTTTGGAAAGAAAATTTTGGCACTACATGTAGTTAATGCAAGTCAAAGGTGACAACGACAGCAAACTGACCTCTTCTTGGTCTGCCAAGAAACTTGTCCTTCTGACATCCATGAGTTCGACAAAGTCCAAGATGACAATGACAGCAAACTCAGCTCTTCTCACTGTCATGTACTGTACATGTATTTCTGACTTTAAAATTGATGAGAAATGTTAGTCCACCGACATATTGTCTTTAGAAGGAAAATGTTGGTACTACAAGTAGTTAAGTCAAAGGTGACAACGACAGCAAATGAATTCTTCCTGGTCGGCCAAGAAACATGTATTTCTGTGACAACCATGAGTTTGACAAAGTCCTAGATGACAATGACAGCAAACTCACCTCTTCTCACTGTCATGTATTTCTGTTTTTTTATATATAAATGAATGGCAATGTAAAACTTATCGGACAAGGATAAAATTTAACTACAAAGTATTTAAAACGCAATTTATTGGTTCTAGGTCGTTGAAATTATCCAACCAATTAGTGTTATGCGATGGACACTGAATTTTAAATGTTGCTATAGGAACTCAGCGGCTTACATTTGATAAATGGTACTTATGGTTTTGATAAATTACACGTACTATTCACTCCCTTTATCTGTTTTTTAAAGTATAGTAAATTAGTATTATTTTACCGAACGATATGCGTATATTCGCATGCACACTTCACACGATTGTTATGTCATGAGCAAAACAGGTTGAACAATCAAATCTCAATGTGTTTCAGCATGTCGATACAATCTAAGCGAAGACATAAATCTCAACGGAAATACTCAGGAAAGGAGTTGTACGCCAGTTTGGAATTCTTGAAAAAAAACTGCAGACTTTAGAGCCAGACGAAGAATAATGACGATTTCGTGAACTCTTTCGGTCACGATAAAAAACTAACGCGTTTTTTCTTGTTATCATTTAGGAATGTAAATCTTATATAGGTTTAAAGTTTGCCACTCAAGGGCATTTATAAAAGCTTGAAACAACCTAATTTTAGCAAAACCACTATAACTTCCCAGGGATTGGTGTTGGCCCGCCACCTATAAGAACGTTTCCTATAATGTATTTCATTTTAAAAACATAATTAATCTTGAGTTACCCTTTTCACAGCTGTTATGGTGTGTACATATGTTGCAAATTATGCTTGGCCTAAGTGTACATTTATATGGTGAAACAGGATGTGATATAGTACTCAAACATACTAAAAAACGTCCGTGATACAAGAAATACTATAATTAATTCAGAGTCGTTACAGCATCCAGCTGACTGGATTTGCGAATTTCAATAAAAACGTGGCACAGAAATCATAATGGTATTTTGCCAGAGTCGCTTTTCAATGACTTTAGAAGGCTTAACAAAAAAAGTACTAAAACATTGTGCTCGCAGTTAGATTTCACGTTTTAGTGTTAAGGACAAAAGGCATTCTCAATGGAACATCATTCATTATACAACCTCGTCATCTTACAAATGAAGTATGAAAGCGAAAACTGAGATAAAATTGTTTTCAGTTCGCATTGCAGTTTCGGGTACCTTGGTTACAGTATTTTCCATATTCAAAGTGTCAGAAAATTTATTCAAGAACAAGTTTTGGTGAAATTCAATAAAGTTGCCTGTGCCTGCGTGACGAGCTAGAAATAGTTCTTTTAAAATAAAGTGTTAGTTGCTGGAAACATAGCAATAGAAATTCCATAAAATGCTTTCCGTGTTAGTTAACCAAGAATATATTAAGGGGCTTTAGGGATTGCTCATTTGCATTTATCCACGTCCTGTTAACATTATGCGGCCCCGTTATGCATTATTTGTGTAAACACACCTTGTTGATGAACGCGCACGTTGCTATGGTCTCCTTGCATGTTGATATGGCAACAACCAGCTAGAAGTGTGACCAGCATGTTTATTAATTATATTTGCAGCGTGCATAACGAGTGCCTTAAAGTTGTAGATTTTAACAAATTTAATAAGGATCACATAATTATTCTGCCTTGAGGGACATTGCAAGATATTGCAAAATAATACAACTTGCTTGAACATGAGAAGAACAATTTTTTTAACATCTTGTAGTATTTGATTGATGACCAACGTAATCGAGTGGGTGTTAGGTACAAGTTGTCCAACAGAGTTAAACACTTTTTTGTTATATAACAATGTTTGCGATTTGGTGTAAACGCACCTTTCAATTTCTAACCAGGTGGTAGGAACAATTGTGCTGTACCAATGTCCTCAGAACTTATTTTTTCACTAAGGATTTACTCTGTATATATACTGAGTAAACGTAACCTCACCTCTGAAGCAAATCTGCTCTTTCATCGCAATTTCATTGAGCAAATTATTTCACCACGTGGAGGTTGGTAGACATATCTCAACGCAAAAATCTGTTGAAGTACACGGCAGTAATCTACATGTATAATACATTCCTTCATTGAAATATTCGTCTCACAGAGTTGGGTAAATGACAAATTCATATTCAAATTTAACTTCATTGTTAACAAGGAAGTCGTCCCATGCAAAACTCTGAAAGTATACTGCAAAACTTTGATTATCCGCCAGGGGTCGAGACCGCAGGTGTGACGGATATTCGAATAGACGGATAACGGAATACATACATGTACATGCATACCTGTCGGTTTGTTTCTGTACGAGTGTACGTCTTAAAATGCTTTTTGGGTAGGAAATACTTTGTTTTCTTTTCACAACAATACCTATCAATGACTTTCTTGGGTCTTGACATGCTGACGGTTAACAGAGACTGACCGAATAATCGAAATTTAACTGTATCTTTAATCTTAAAAGTCTTGGAAAACTTGTCAAGAGCATCTCCTATACCCTGATTGACGTTAAACAGCCCCGTGCAAACCATCAACAGAAGTTTGGGTAGTCAAGAAAATCTTGAAATTTCGTTTCTGAAAGCATCGTGGCATTTTATGCGCAATGATTTTGAAATCATTGAACGACCAACTGATTATAAACCACTAAAGTGGGTTGGTGCAACAGGCAGTAAGCCACCTGTAGCATCGTGAATAGCATCTGAAAGCTATAGGGGTCTACCTAGCGCGCCATAGTACATAGCGAGTCTCACGCATCGGCCATTTTTTCAATCGCAATTCTTTGATTAAAAACTAAAGCGGCCTACCCGACTTCCGCGTGCGTTTGATGGAAACCCCCTTAAAAAGAAGCTAATTAAGAAATGTTGCATTGGGAATTTTCGAGCAAAGTTCAACATCCTAGCTCGAGAAATGCGTTATCGTGCTGGTCATTATGCTCGCCGGATTCCTCGCCAACAATTTGCCAAGTTTCTAGTTGACAATTACGTGTAATTCCGAAAACGTGCGCTGGGGGGGAGGAAAACCAGAAACCCATTCGAGCCTAATGGATTAAGTTCGATAAAAGAAAAAAAACGCCACATTTTTCTACCTAATTTTGGGACAAAACCAGCCATTCATGCGCCGAGCAAACCACTGGGGTGCGAAAGAGGTAGACTCCAAAAACGCGGCAAAAAAAAGCCGTTTAGCTTTCGAGAAAGGGGCAGTCCATATATACATACACCCCAAAAGTCAGGGGCAAGGGATTTGGGCTTTAAAGGGTGCATGTCTCGAAAAAAAGTTCTCTTAAAAAAACCTATGAGTATTTTCAGTTTGTTTTATTGTAAGTCGAGATAATGTTTATAGCCCTACTTCCCAAACCTGGGTAAATCACCCAAATTTGGTTTTTCGTTGGTTAACGACACACCTCGTAATACACATTAAATTTACTGTTAATACATGTACAGGTATGTAGAATCAGTCTTCTGAAGATCATACGCGCCCAAACAATCATAGGCGAAAGAAATTAATTTATGTACACCAGAGATATTGGTACCGTATTCGTATAAATGCATAATACACAGTACATGTAATAGTCCTCTAACCATTTGAAGAAAATTTAGAAGGCTTCACAAAAAGTACTAAAACATTGTGCTCGCAGTTGGATTTCACGTTTTCGTGTAAGGCCAAGAATCGTACAAGATAGGGTAGGGGTGCATCGTTCTGGAATTTGCACAAGTTAATTCTAGTAAAATTAAAGTTGAATGATTTTTATCAATTTGTATTTTCGAACGTTTGACTCTGGATATACCGTATAATGAATTCCAATGTTGTTTTCTCAGAGCCCAGAATATTACGCACATTACTCGCACAGCATTCTCGTTTCAAGTGCCCATTTCCAATGTTGAAAAAATGTCAATCCATCATGCCCTTAAAAATGATGCTCCTGGCACGTTATCTCGACATCTCACATTGACAAAAGATTACTGAGCGAGAGAACGAGACAGATGTCTTCTCAGAAAAATTGTTAAGAAACACGATCAGTATATTGGGATCTATTGCCATGGCAGCTACGAGGTGTCTAATAATTCCATTAATATGGGATTTCACAGATGGGGGAAAATCCAATGGTATGGCTGGCACAGAACTAACAGAAGTCGGATTGGGCTCGCTAAAAGCAGGCATGACGGAAAACATGAATGGCTCTTTATTCGAAGGCGGATAATGTCTTGAGAATCAGTTAGTTTGCGGGTTGTTTCAGTATTTATTCGGTTTTTTGCTCGCTTCGCCTCTAGTTTTTCTTCACCTTGTATAATTCAGCTTCTGACACGTACGAGGAGGAAAAAGGAGGCGGTGATATGGGAAAAAATGCGGCCAATCGTTCATACGTTGCCGGTGAGAGTCAGCGGCACACAGGTGGATACACCGACCACGAGAGGCAAACCAGAAGTGAACCAGAACAAGGTTAGCAGCGCAGAAATATGAATGAAAATCGCAGATGTCGAGCAGGGGAAATTATAATCAAAAAGCGCCATTGAAAATCCGTCAAAAATAATAATAGCGATGTGGCACGTCAACATGACAGTGGATTGTCAATTTGAGATTATGTTGTGAAACGCGATAAGGTGCAATACGAGAGGATCCCAGTGAAGCCCCGGTGTCAAACGATTAAATTGCAGGTAAGAATTGCATTTCGTGAACTAACCGTTGGGTTTTGCCATGGATGCCTTGGAAGGGATGAAGTGATCCTTAAATTGCAAGCAGGTTGTAGGCATGGATGCGACTGCCAAGCTCCTCCCACGAAGGTCATTCATTTCGAGGCACTCATCCAAACAACAGTTCACTGGAAAATAAGACCTCAAATTAATGGATGAATTTTGCTCTTGCATCTGTCTTGGTTGAATATTGCAATCAATTTCGAATGGAAAACTGTCAATTTCAATGGGAAGCTCGTGTACATTCATCTTGAATCTAGCAGTCTTGAAAGAGCAGTACATGTAGTTTGTAAGTATGCTGCAGTCAAAAGGTTTGGGGCACTTACTCGGGAAAAGATTTTTCGAGTTAAAAGATTTCATTGCTCAGCAGCACATTTTAAATTTTATGAGTTTACGAGGTTCAACAAATTCAATTTAACAATGACGTTGGTGACCACCCTGATGCGGTGGTAATTTCCAATTAAACTGGGTTGATATATTACACCCTCCTACCACATGGTATACCCTTACTGATCGTAGGGTACAAGTTGAATTGAGTTTAATAACAGTACATTCTCAGATTGCAATGATTAAAAATAAGTTCGATTTAATACCACGATTTAATACGACAATGTGGCATATCAATGACGCAATAATAAGCTAAAATCAATGGATTAGTGCTTGGTATTATCAAAATGATGCAGTTCAGTGAGAGCAAAATAAACATTAAGTTCTTTGTAAATTACATGTGTATAAAATGGCATTTTAATAAGCAAAATAGCTCCAAAAACTCGCTATAACTTAAGGAACGAAAACAAGGAATAGTACATTAGGCATCAAAGACTTGTACAGAGAGCCCGATAGGTTTCATTGAATGTAAACAAATAATTGTGCTTAGGAGTGAACTGGACGTATTCGCTTATTGGACTGTTATGCACTAATCATTGTTGCAATCATATTTTTAGGTCACATAGACTTAGGTTATGAATCCAGCTAGCAAGTATATGCCTGTCAAAAATTCACAAATTCACTTTAGGCTGAAAGTTATCTCTGAAATCTTTCAAGTTGTTCCTGAGTTCTTTTATGAAAAGTCCAACTGAAGACACACATGCTCATTGGTGGAAATCCAGATATCTTTCACTGATCTCGATAAAGCCGTTCCTAAAAGAATTTGCTTGTGTAACATTGCTCGTCATTATGATGACGTCGCACTTAAGCGGTCCTATAACAACGGCACGATTTCTAGCAACGCACGGCTACCTTGTGCTTATTTTAAGACAACTTTGTTTCCTAATTTCAACATCTGATTCAGCACGTTGCAACAATGTTTCCTTATTATGTTTTTTTGGCGTTTTCCTCACGGCAGAGATAACGCTCGAACACGAATCTAGTTACTCATGCATAAACGTACTTGCTAATTATGGGAAAATATGGCGATTATCTGTCTTGTCTTTTCTTGTCTTATTTAAAACTGCCAGAAGTCGAAGTGGCTGAGTTCAGCACCATAATTAAGAAAGTAAATACGAGCTGGCATAGCGAATTTCATTCCGCTTGACAGCGATTTAAGATGACGTGCAAGGCATTAATTTGATATTTATGAACGTTTACAACTATGAAAAAGAACATTATCATCATGAAGAAACGCAACAAAATGTACCTCTGAAATTTTAATTCAAATTTTACTACAATTCGACGACATTTTTATATTGATCAACACATGTTGACAAAGTAGAGCCATATAATGTGTTCATCATCGAACCTGCCATTCATTTATTGTTTTGTATTGAGTTTCTAGCATGCCTCGTGTAATGTTTAACCTCTTTCTCACAGCAAGTGCTTAGCTTTCAACTTGAAACCAACAATTAAATGACCCGTTTCTCGGCAAACGTGATATCGAGCTTTACTCCCTCACAAGTGCACATCGTATCCACGTGAAACCCCGTTGTTAATTACCCCATGTGATTATTCCGCGTTCCTTACTGTATCAAATCATAACCCCATTAATAATCGGAGCGGAACTTTCGCCGTGCTTATTATTTGACGCGTTTATACGCCAATAATTGTCAGGCACTGTATCACATTTTTTTTCTCAAGATTACTTCTTAGTTCCTCCCATGGAGTTATGCGAGCATCTCGAGTTTGAAAACATTTTTTATAGGAATTGGATGCAGCCAAGCGCAATTTAGGCGCTTTTTGCGTCTAATTAAGCAGTATCGAAACTTGCATTTCCTTACTGACGATGTCATGGGACGGGTCAGCCTTTGCAAAAGATGAGAATACTAAATCCAGCATAGAATCTAAGCAGTGTCTTGGATCATGTCGGTGGTGATAATTAACAGTTGGGGGCGCCATGACAATGATATGAATTGGTTTCAATCAGGATCGTAATGGTGTCGCCAGCATGAGAAACTATAAAACATGACATCGATGACAACAAAAGCTCGCGTACATATAACTAGTTGTATAACAACGACAGATCATTCTAAATATGTCACCGGCTCCACCCTACTCTACTTTGATACTTGTATAATACCACAATTTTATAGTTTAATCAAAAAGAACAGTGAAGATACATGTAGCTGAGGGGAGCTACGCATACAGTAGCACTCAATACCTGAAAGTTACATTTAGATTTGTGGACAGCCTAATTAACATTACTGTTGACCTTTGATACAGGATTCACCATTACGTTACCCAGTAATTTTTTTTATAAAATTAAATTTTATGCAACGCAAAATCAAAAGTATCTGACTAAAACATATACTTACCAAATTTTTTTCTTAAGCTAATAAATACATGACTATTTTTTCACAAGAGTTGTTGTCAATGGCTTGTAAAAAGGGAGCACCTACAAGTGTGTTGCTGATCAATTTAGTCTCAAACAAACAGTAGTGACAGTCATTTTAAGGTGTTTTGGAGAAAGGGAGTTGCAAGTAATAAGTATCACCCCAAAATGCGAACGGCCTAAGTGCACCACTGTGTGACAAGAACATTTGCTCAGAACATTGCTCAAGCAAAACTCAATTGTGATGGTAGCCACGAAAAGAATCCTCGTCTCAATCTAACTGACTGTTTCTATAAGAAAACAACGCCTTGATGATGGCGAGTTGTTTGGAAGATGTCCCGTCAAAAAAACCATGCATTTCCAACAAAACCTGGGCAGCTAAAACTTGACTTTGAATGTCACCACCAAAACTGGACATCAAAGGAATGGTCTAAGGTGTTATGGAGGGACGAATCCAAGTTTGCACTCTTTGGATCTGATGAAATAATGGCCCCACGAGTGTAAACTCGGATTCATCGCTTCATAATACCTTAAACCATTCCTTTAATATCCTATTTACAGTAGGTGGTGAGATTCAAAGTCAAGTTGGACTGCCGTGTTATTTTTGAAAACGCATGTTGTTTTAGCAGGACGTCTTCCAAACCGTATAAGGCTTCGTTTCGTGGCTAACGTCACAATTGAGTTTTGCTTGAGCAATGTTCTGAGTCCCATGTTCTTGTCAATAGAGTGGTACAATTAGGCTGTTTGCATTTTGGGGTGACATTTACATTTTCACTTTCTCTAAAACACCTTAAAATGAATGTCACTACAGTATATTTGAGACAAAATTGGTCAGCAACACACTTGTAGGTGACCCCTGTTTACAAGCCATAGCCGAAAACTTGTCAATAAATATGAAATATATTTGTCGCTAGCCATGTTGGTTGAAGTAATCCTTTTGCTAATTGCAACACATACTATATTAAAAATCAGAAAATATTGCAGCATCACTTATTCAGTTATCCATTTAGCATAAGGGTTGCTTAACGTGACAATGTCACCAAGTACACTTGTACATTGTATAACCCAACTGCAATGCATCTGGATGACCCTGATTCAGACAGTTAAAGGTTCAAGTATTGATTTTCTATCGCATTTGTCGAAACGTATCTCGTTTCGTGCATCACGAGCTCTGAATTATTGAGCTCCTTTTATTTAATAGCGACAATGCAGTGTATCAATCGTGCATTTTTATTGCCAGGCTTCAACTATAGTCAGTGTATTAACAGTTGACATGTGGTATGTCATGTGCAGCAGCCACGTGTTGCGTGCATGGACAGCATGGCCGATACAATTCGCTATCTGTTGATAAATTGAATGCAGTATACAATCCAATGTTAACAGGCTTAATTCCCAGTGGATTATCGGCCATTGGAATATTCTTCAGAGCAGGTAAAAGACTCGTTGCTCAACATTTTTAGCAAACGTACTGTGAACATGCAAAATAGGTTAATTCACGATACAATAATTAATGTTTGTCAAAGCATCATAAATCACCCGCTAATCATCCCAGTCTCATTATGATTTAGAGTGCTAATAATCATGACGCAATAGCATGATCTTGAATTACTAACACACAATTAACGCGCATTAACGTACCTGTATATACATGTATGCCAATTGCAGTTAATCATCATCTGAAATAGTCGTACAACGTAGTAGCGTGCACTAGTTTTTATTCAACCCGTATGGGAAAAAACTGAGCTCATGCTTACACCGAACACTACAATCCCCCTGGTGTTCAGTTTTCCCACTAATTTATCAGGATATAGGAAGTAACCGCAGGATCCCTTTCCAAGATTAATTTTAATCCATTTTCCCTATATTATGTGTAGCTATTCAGAGGCGATTTAGCACAGTACTGTATATGCTATATATTGCGTCTGATAATTATACAATATACATGTACATGTATATAAGCTTGTACGATGTCTCATAACATGCTGCTACACTGTAATTCTGCAAATTATTATGGTTCAGAATCATGATGGTTGCCATTGGCTGTATATTTGTGACAATCGCTGGCACTTGCAGGAAATGCTTCGGGTCTACACGAATTGTGGCGAATATAAACAGTAATAATGCAACTGTTCCGACAGCCAAATACTCTTTAATACTGCGTTTATTGTGCTTTTTATAGGCATAACCTTTATGTCGTTCACAATTCCGGCTTAAGATTCCAAGAAGTTGTCGTAAAACTCAACTTTCTGAGTTTTGCGATAATCCAGTTTTATGGCAAGAAAAGCCAGAGCAATTTCGACATTAATTTGCCGTATCATTTCACAGAATATTTAATTACCGACATAATTTACTAGACGATATTAACGCGCTGTTCATTAATTAGACTCAAGTTTAATAAGATGAGGCCATTAATGTACAGACGTCAGTGAACGGGGATTGCTGTTGAAAAGTTGAGCTTTAGGGTTCAGTTAGCTTCGATAACTAATACTGAAGACACCTCGTTTTCCACTGCCGAGTGGAAAATATTCTACTGAGGAAATCCCAATCCAACAGTTACAACCTAGTATAACAACCTACAGTAGATGATGGAGAAATCCGCTATGACATGTGGCTGTGTATTTATGGAAAACGAGATTACCACGTTTTTCAATTATCGCGTTTTAGCTTTTTCGTGTCTTCAGTATAAGAATCTACCCAAGGACAGAACTAATGGCTTGTTGCTTATATAAAAAAAACTGTGCCACACTATAAACCTGATTCACAGTTTGGTAACTACTGTATACATCTCGGTAAACATAAGAATTCACCATAAAATGTAGAATAAGAATTCAGAAGTAATCTGAAGATAGTGACCAGTCAGTCTCTGCTGATACTCATTAACAGTCTTAACAAAATTACTTATATGTATTAAATTTCACTCATTTTTGCTGCTAATACAGGGTGTTTTAGAAGTCATAGCCACAAATGAAATCGATGGGAGTGCTCATGAAAGTGAACAAAAAATGTTCTTAATAACTTGGGTTTCTTCTAAATCCCCTTTTTGCAAATGATCGTTTTTGATCATTTAAATGACCAAGTATTTCAACAATTGAAAAAGGTGTTAGTATTCACATAACCAAACATCTAAAAATGTTCCAATTTCGACTGTTCGAGATACAGGATTTTTGTTTGTCAGGTGTAACTATGACTTCTGAAACACCCTGTATAATAAATAGTTTACCTGAATTGGTAAAAGGGAGCGCTCTGAGAAGTGTCTGTCGGGTAATGAAATGAAAAAGTTTGGGAAGCACTGCGATAGCCTAGTATGAACTAGGCTGCATTATGCAAAGCACCATGTGATAAGTTACTGCATCTAAGATGAATACTTACAACAGCTTTCGTGCATCTTTTTCATCTTTCTAAGGTCTTTGATAGCATGCAAGTAGAGGTGACTATGGGACTAAATCGACGTCGATGGTGAAAAATGAAAGCTGTAAGCAATTTTTTGGCCTCTGTAGAAAGCGCAGCTTTTACTGCTTAATAGCACGAATCGATTACGACTGGAATTCGAATTATCGTTTGATATTTGTCTCACGAAAAAAAATCCTATCATCACGCCCCACTTAGGCAAATTCTCGAAAGTGGAATTGCGCGAGCCCACGCAACCTGCAAGCGCCGATTTGCCAAGCGGGTCATAAGGTCAATCGATTGTGCCTCGATTCCGTATACGCTATACAGTATGCTGTACGTGCACGTGTATACACCAGCCTTCGATGTAGCAAATCTGGGCAAACGCATTTAAACCAAAGGAATTTGGTCATTTTTTTCTGCGCACGCGTCAGTACGGTACCCTGCCCGGCGTAGCCCTGCCCAAATTCCCCTTCCCCATGAATACGAAAACGTAATTATGCAACGGTGAAAAATTTTGCAGTCTTGAGATGCCATTTTGCACACGTGTCTCCGACCACCTGTTGCTGGAATGCTGGACAACCTTATTACACTGTATAGCAGCATTGTCGGAGTCAGTTTCAGCCGGGTCACGGCTCGCAGAGGTCACGCTGCGAGGGAAACTGATTGGAGTCTGGGCTCTTAGGCGTGTCAAGATTGTCAACTATTATTAGCTCTATTGTTTTCGCCATTGTGAAAGACGGCTTGCCAGGGCAAGACTTAATTGAAGAAAAAGCACCCTGGCATTTGGCGAGAGCTCGACTCATTCAATTAAAGCCGGTTCCTGGCGCGGATTTCGCGGGGCTATACGAGCAGAAAATTTAAATCCCTGGAAAACAAAGGCCTTTAACGGAGTAAATAATGGTTCTGGCGAAAAATAATTTCGTTCCGCAACCGGCTTAAATTTATGGCATTAGATTAAGAGCGGAAAAATGAAAACTAATCGGGACCGGAGGGCTTGGCGACTGCGAGTACAATGCGGCTTAATGGGCCTCAAAATGGCGATAATTATGATTGATTCCATAGCGTAAGGTTGGGAAGGCCCAGCTAAGCTGAAATTAAATTATTTGCGACTTAGTGACTTTTGTACAAAGTCGTTCAACGATAAATCTAGCGTGGGTCGTATTGGTGCATCGTTAAGTTAAGGCGATCTGGAGTCAATACAGTACCTTAATTTCGTTGTTACAGTATGTTTGTGTGAATGATAACGTTAAAACAAGCTTTGAGTAAAGATGCGTTACACTACATCACAAAACATTGCTGTGTAACACTCACTCGAATGAATGTCTCAGACCTTACTGCTACATGTATCCTTTGGAAGAGCATTCCAACCTCTGATGGCATGCAAAAAAATATGACCAACGATATGCATCCGAATGGGCATGCAATTCTATTAGCGGATTTGAGTGACAATGTCTACCATATCGGTGGTTTCGTTTAATGATACCCTCAATCAAACTAGAATTATCTTGGAGGTAAACTTTTCAAAGAGATTCATGTAACACGTTTTGCTATGTAGTGTAAACCCCCCATAAGCAAGTTTGAAATGCATGTGTGCATGCTCACTTTAAATGAAGCACTAATTATAGGTAAATTTGTGGGAACGGTATCGACTTCCAAAAAGCTTATGATACCATTAATCATGACATACTCTACATGTACCTTGAAAAATATTTCATAATGCTGGCAATATAGGAACAATGATAACAAGCTAGTTGCAAAATACATGTACTACAGTATATAGAAACGTTTCTACTTGAATTGACCAAAAATAATGCCGAATGTCTGTGTACTATGCATGGATTGAAAACATTACAAGATATGGAATAATGACACGGCTATGCATCAGAAAGTGCTTTTAAATAGACTACAAAAAATAAAAATAAAATAATTAAGATAAGACTAAAACAAAATGTACTTTTAATTTTCATATTTTTTTTACTGTTTGGTTTAAAATTAATGCTTATTATTCAAGAATGTTGTTATACACGTATAATTAGACTTATATGATCATAATAAAACGTTAAAAAATATGCAACATCGTATTTAGTTCACACCAGTTCCACTGTATTTGAACATCGAGCAGAAATTACACGACTATACTGTACTAATAAATTAAAACTGTACAAAACAAAAACATCATTGGTTGAGCGCATCTACAAAATGCAACAGTCGATCGAAAATAGGGGCTCCTTGTTTAATGGATGCATCAGTGCATCAATCAGACGTTATCTCAGTACCCAAAGGTGAAATTACATTATATCGTTAATGTCAAGAAAACTGTCATTTTTATACACTATTTAGCTGCAATAATAAGCGTAAGTATTCGGCTTCCTCCAGTGCACCCAAACATTCTGCAATTAAAAGTTAAAATGCCCCAATTTTATTAAGGAAACACGGCCCGCTCATCTGTTTGACCCCCACTAGTTTCGTTTTTATTCCTTTTTATTAAGTTTCGTCCTTATTACAAGTAGTTGAAAACGTTTTATTGGTTTATGCGATCACCGCGGAGATCCGGATCAAGGCTAATTTGGTACGAATGATGTCTATGGCATCGTAAAATTTTGAAGAAAAATACCTCCCCGATTATATACGTCAGGATTATGAATGAGATATAGATGTAATACGAGCTGGGAGGTTATAGGTCTTATTATCATGTGAGCCAGAAATCATTCGCAAAAGTGCTATAAAAGAACGAAAACGTAAAATCAGAATTTCGCAGCACAATGTACATGTATGCGTGCCTACACTGTATATATTATAGAAAAAAGTTGCGATGGCGCATTAAATACAAATACATTTTTTTATTTTTGGAGATTTGTCGTTTGGCAACAAATATGCGAAAAATGCGATGAAAGGATTTTATGTGAGAGAATGCGTTTATACAAGCTCATATTTTGTGAAAAACTGCATGAAACGAGTGGAGAAGCAAAAAATCCAAGAAAAATGCGTCTCACACTTAAAAATCACCGGAGTGTGAAATAAACAAAAAATGAGAAATTTTTGGAGATATTAAATTTGCTGAAATCAAACGATGAAAATTGGTACCGTCCACTGAAAAACGGACCAGAAACAACCAGACCGATTCACAAATTCAGTTTACACAACAAAGAGAAATGAGCAAAAAAATAAGCTTTGCTGACTACAAATCAGCATAAAAATTTCCTGCATCAGGCCAAGATTGTTATTTTCTAGCATAAAACTGATGTGTCAAAACCACCATTAGCTGGTGGAAGACCAGTTTCCTATCCTGCAATTATTATTGGCGGTATTTCAATCGTACTAAGTGCAGCCATTAATCATCGCACTCATTCAAATTAGTCGGCTGAAGCAGACCAAAACAACAGATTTGTATACAAAATTGGTTCAAGAAAGGTAATATACCAAAAAATGGATATACAAGTACTCCAGACAATGAACATCGCGAAACAGTTCCTTTATTGTCTCTGGAAAAAGATAACTAATGTTATTTTAATGGGTTATGATTGCAGTCCAAGCCACGAGTTGGAAGTGTCTAGCAATTTACGAAACAATGTTTCAAACATTGCCCATTTCCAGTTTGATCTCCGACCTTTCGTAGACCATGCAAATGTGGGAAATTTAACGTTTGGATATTTGCTGTGATATTTTTATGGGCTACAATAATTCAAACATAAGAACAATGCAAGAAAACAAAAGGCATCTTTCTTTTCCAAAACGTGCATTGCATAAGTCGAAACATGCGATGGAATTTTCTCAAAGTGTTTGTTTCACAGAAAAGGCATTTACTACCAACTCTAGATTGATATCCCACATGTAACTTACAACCGGATCAAATTCAAATAAAAAACGACCTCAATTGGTGATATTTCGAAAAGACAGAAGCCAATTAACATTTTAGTACGCTATGGTCTGCAACCAATCGATTGTACTTCGTCTCAGAGTTTAGCATTTGCAAATGTTTGAGTTGTAGCGGTGAAACGAATTCGATTTCTTTAGACAATACAGCGGTATATTGAATAAGAAAAGGAAGGTAGTGGCTAAAGCAGAAAAGTACATCTAACGGCTTAGTGCCAGTCACTCATCTGACAATGTTTTAAACAATTATTAGAACGAAAATTAAAACCTAATATTGTAAGTAGAAAGCAAGAAGGCGAGCAAACAGATAGGGCGAAATCATAAATGCCTACATGTACGTATACTAAATGTCAAAATGACATGTGTTAAATAGAAAAGTGTACCTCATTTGCCCTAAAAAAATACACCCATGTTATAATCCATCAAACTATTCAGTGAAATTTTTTGGAAAATATTATATTATAGCAATTTATTTGTCATACTTATTGTAATATTGATATTTGTATCGTGACCTGCAGTATTTGAATCGTGCCAGCAATTCAAGAATCTAAAAATACACACCCTAATATTTTTAAACATTTTTCTCCTGAAAATGCTTGAGGGGGAGATTTTAATGTTATTTATACAGTTTGTAATCTCCATGCTCGTTTTCTCTGAATTCTCAGAAATACATGCACAAATAACTCGTTTTTTGATAACTCAAAAGTTTACCTTGTGTCGGCAGGTATTTGCATCTCCGCCAGAATGTAATTGCAATTTTATACAATAAGGTGAAAAACTAAAAATAGGTACATGTACAGTAGCTGACAGCAATACGTTTTCTCCCAAACTTATTTTATAAGATTCAAATTATATCTTTCATGTGGTAATAACTCGCATATTCGCCAAATTTCATAATATGAGATTGTGGTAAGTGTATATGATCATTATCGGTAATCCCAATCATCCCAAACTATTTTGTCGTGGTTTAGAAGTACCTGTACTTGCTAGAGCGTGTATTTTACTTAAATTGATTTCCGAAATAGTGTAAACTGTTTCCGGAAGATAACATTTGGTCATTAACTATATTGCAGGTTGAGCATACCTTGCCGAGCAAGTGCGAGTAAATAAATCCTGTAGGTAATAAACTGTCAGAGCCCAGAGGCCAATGATCAAATCTTAATATGCAATGGAGCGAATGTAGGGCACAATTTGTTCATATTAAACATCTGCTCCGTTTTGCAAATTTATTGTAGTATCGTAGGCCGTCGTGAGGCACGAACGTAAGGAAAACAAATTTACATCTTTTATTAAAATTTATGAGTTGCTCGGATACCGTTTTTTGCGTCACCCAGCAATAAATCAGAATTACAATTGCTTAATTTGGAAATCCAAGACGTTCTAACCAAACCGAGAGAGGGTAACCAATTTGCTTCCAAGGTAATTCCCTTCATCTGTAAGCGAATTTCCATGAATGCATTTAAATATACCAGTACTGCAAAAAATGTCATTCAGCTAAAATAAATTAAATCTCATAAAACGTAAATGAAATTGCCCTACAAGATTCCTTGCATGAACATATCCAAATTTCCTTATTAGCATTTTATCGAATATTACCTTTAAATTTATCTTTTTTAACTTTTTGTGAAACATCGAATAACCGGGACAAAATACACGTCCGTGTCCTAATTAACCAGATTCTTCAGTAGATCAAATACCACGCATTTATTCAAAATGAGTCGAGTGACAGCAGAGCCCTCTGCTGGCGTCTTTTGACATTTGTCTGCACACAAACTTTAATAGAAGGCGGCAAAATTGAAACCCACAAATATCTGCTCCGATTGGGACAGCAACAGTTGTTTTACGATCATGTACTTGAGAAAGCGTCTACTAGATGGCACTGCTAATACAGGATTAGATGTTCGCCATTAGCGCACGCAATCAACTGTAAAGGTTGGTTTACACCTGAAAATACGCGGCGTCATCGGATGACGTCAAACCCTATAGGATGCCGGTTTTGCTGTTGACAGCACGTCTCCCAATCTTGATAGCATAGCAGAAGTTTCCAGTAACCACCTCTCCACCTCTCACGCTAGGAATACGCCACTTTATTGTTCACAATTCCAATAGCAGTAAATACTATTGCCGTACAGAGAGGACTTTATAATCTAGCTTAATGATAGCCTACTTCGTGGGAATTGTATGTTAAATTATGGAAAAGCCACTTATTGGCAACCCTAAGGCTCCTTAATGGTCACAGTTTCACGACCTTGGCAGGGTTGAAACATTCATATCACGCCAATATTGACATTCGAAAAACTTCCCCGATTTTTCCAGGTTTTAAAACAAAATCTCTCTGACCACCATGACCACTGAAAATGCCAAAATCTGACATGCCAAGGTATGGAATTGTAAGGAACACAAATTTTCATAAGAAAGCAGCAAGTTGAGATTAGTTTTTAAAATTTCTTTTACAGAATTGCTGATTATCCCGATTTTGGTACGAACCATTAGGTGGACACACACGAGCATATCAGGACTGACGGATTTACTGAAATTCAGGGAAACCCGAAAAAAAAACTGCACATTTGTGACCATAAGCTGCATGGGGCTGAACAGTATCTCACGCACAACTATTTCGAACTTCTCCAAATCCGTCAGTCCCGATATGCTCATGTGTGGCCACCTAATATCTAGCTATGCAAAACTGTTATTGATTTCTTGAATTTCCCTGACTTTTTGAAAGTAAATCAATTTTCCCCGACTTT
Source organism: Kryphioiulus occultus (assembly GCA_034687865.1). NCBI lineage: Eukaryota > Metazoa > Arthropoda > Diplopoda > Julida > Julidae > Kryphioiulus > Kryphioiulus occultus. The sequence goes on along the minus strand of JAQGAF010000763.1, from coordinate 16,538 downwards.
TACAGGTTTTCCGGGTCTGGGGGAATCCTGGTTATATATGCACGAATATATCATTATAAACACATTTTGAAAATTTACTAGTCTATTGAACTTGCTGGGTTTGATCAATGCCCTAGGCCAATCATAATTATTTACAAAATCAGCATGGCATGCACTAGCATAATAGCCAGAAACGTTATTTAAAAATTTCATATTTTGCGCCAGCTGAGGAATAGTCGTTTCATACAGTATTAAAATCGAATCTCTGACTTTTGCAATAGGTCCACGATAAGTATCAATTCAATTCATTATCCATAAACTAATGTTTCAGGACACAACCAACCACGCAGCCATTTTGCATGTTAATGGCGACAGCAAGGACTGTTCGAAAAGTTATTACTCGTTATCGTGTAATGTGTCGTTAACTCGTTTGGTTTCATGTCCTGATGGCCTTCCACGTTGTAAACAAGCATAATAAAAAACAATCTCTGAAAGTCCTTCAAGGGGTCCTAAACAACCACTAAAATATCCAATTTCCGGTGCGTAGCCCTGGCTTTTTCTACCCAATCCACCTTCTCCGTGTTCTGATCGTCACCTATCGGTCTGTAAACGGATTAATGATTGTATCCATGCTGGCTGCACGTGCGTTGCACACTAGCCAGGCCTGTTGGTAATCCAGCTAGAAATCGATTTCAATTTCCACCCCCGCCTGGATACAGTTTGCGAAATCCCTAAAAACGACCAACATCCTGAAGGACGGGATCATGTGGTGAGGGACATCCAAAAAAACCTCGTATTTTGCATAACAATTAAGTAGCGTGTTGTCTGGATGCCGCTAGATAGCGCGTCTGTGGATAAGCATCTACAGGGTCTCTATAAGCATCATTGAAAAATAATGAAAAGGACAAAAGAGATTTCACCTAAACCCTTGCAAAAGTGTCATGTGCAGTGTTTTTTGTACGAATTTGGATGGGAGATAGCAGAAAATGCAGTAGAAAATACTATAAAGTTACGAAGTCTTCGTCATTGCAAATACGTTGAAAATTCCTTGAAAAGCAGGAACCCGCAAACAATGCGCATGAAATCATAATTGCAAAGGTAATTAAGACATCAAAAGCTCCCCCTAAGGCTACCTACTACAGCGAATAGTAAAACACGTGAGCTATGAACGAAAGCACACCTTCAAGGAGCAGGCATTGATTGGTCCATGTAGGCCTACAGACAAAGTTCTTTAACTCGATTTCAGTATACCATAAATATCGACGGGACATCCCTATTTGGCTGTTAATGTAATCCTTCCTCTGTACCTGTTAAATCTGAACGCTATATTGTGAGAGTAGCGTTATCAGCGACAACATTAATCACAAGTCAAAACTGCAAGTGAATTTATAATTTGTTCCAGCTCATGTGGATGATTGCGTGACTAAGGTGGATGAGGGTGGATGGCTTTTCCGCCATGTAGCATGGGTGATTTTTGGAAAATAATCGCAGACGAGGAGGAATCGACAGCACATAAATAGATCCTGACATTGGCGCAAACACCGTCTGAAATGAATTTCAGCTCATTGCGTGTCTTTAAAATGCTTGGCTAAGCATAAGAAAACTCCATCTTATTCCTTTAATGTCATTTCAATGACCTATTCGTACGTTTGTATTTTCGCCAGTAGCTAGCAAATGTTCGTCTAAATATATTTTTGCCAATTCACGAAATCACCCACGGATTAAAATCCATATACGCATATGCGATATTATTGATAGCATTTGACAACATCTTCATTTATACGGGGTATTTAGAAAAATGCGTTTGGTAGTTCTACATTTTTACACAAAAGCATATCGTTCTGCGTATTAAATGTATACGTCATCCACTGTTCCTCGCCTTAACAAATAAGAAATATCACCTAAAATAAGCTTATTCTTTATCCTGCATACAAATGCGCATTAACTCCATAACATAAATTAGCGAAATGCTGAAGGATTAGCAAATGACGTTGAGTCCGCAGAACAGAACTGAGCTTCGACGAGGTTGACTTTAAAACCAGAAATAGCAGCTTAAATTTCAATGTGGAGATTATGTTATCATTTAAGAGCGAATTTCACGCAAATTAACTACTGGAAAATTAACCCTTTCAACACAGTCAGCACATTTGAGAACAATCAGTTCATAATTTCATTGCAAATGCTATGAAGCTCATAGTGGTAATGAAAGAGTTAATAAAATCTCAAAAACCTAGGTAGGACACTTCACCGCAAGGTACTTTAAGGTGGAATAAAGGGATCATCAAATAAAATACAAATCAAATACAAGCTATATGTTAAAATAGGAAGAGGATTTTCATGTTTTCCATTTGCCAATGCCTAGGAATTAAGACACTGATAAAAATTGTTTCATCGCTATGAAGTGGTTTTATAATGATGATAAGCAAGAAGTGCATCTTATTTGACTCTTGGTTCCTCCTTGACAATACTCACATGCATCTGGTTTCATAATAAATGTTGGTGAATATTGAAAACGCCTCATCTTGTTGTAAAACATGACAAGGTATATTTACGTTGTATTATCCGGATAACACTAGTTCAGAGTAAATACAAATCACTTTCATAAATTCATTTCAGATGTGAAGGCCTCCCTGTACAACTTTATTGTTTTAACTAAATTCAGTCATTTCTGAGCTAATTCGGTGTTGAGAGACGAGAAAACTAACTCCACGATTCATCTCTATAAATGGTAATTTGCATTTAACTGAACAGATCAAAATAGTCAGAGTGCACATGAGTTTGAAAAGAAACCTGAATTAATTATTTGGATTCCAGTCTATGACGTAAAGCGAAATGAAACGCAATATCGTCGTAAGCCGTACTTCACTCTATGTCAACGAAATTATCATAATGACGAATATTGTAGGCCTTATATAGATGAATTCGTTCAAGAGCAATTTTTGTTCATGCTTGTCATTTGAATAACAAATATGAAAAACTAGCTATATTTACAGGGCCAATGCGTCCTGTATAAAGTTGCGTGGATAGAAGTTCGGAAAATTAGTAATACATGAACATATACACGTACAACGTTGCTTCTTACCTGTAAATACTGCATAACATTGAATGAAATACCCAATTTGTTGTGAGTTGTAATACCCATGTACAGTATATGTCATGAGATTACTACAATAGCTCGATATGTTATTATTACTTTTATTTTTTCCAAAGTTTTTATCGAAAGGCTTATGAACGTAGTGGGTAAAACGTTTTAGTTTATTTGTTGATAAATGACAGTTGTTTACGGCAACATAACGAGAAAAGCTGATGTTCGATCCCCTTAAGACTGGAAGCAATTTATAATGAAAACGTATTCAGAATTTGAGTTTTGGGCTGCTCATTTCATTAAAATATAACTAGGATACGAGTTGGACCACCCTAAAGTCTTCCATCCCTATTCAACGTTCAAATATAAGATAACCAACACTGGTTTCACGGCAAACTGTGCCCAATTGCAGCGAGCCAGTCCCTTGGCAATCGATAAGATGATTTTACCACGTTATATTGCCGCTGATACGCGACCAAAAATTAATTGGATTCTTGTCAGTTAAAAACATTATTGCTATTTGCCCCAATTGTTAGATGTCCATTATAACCAGTCATAACCGTTTATTGTCTTTACCACATTTAAGGCAGACAGGAAGACACTTTCATTTAGTCCTGCGCAGACAGGGGCTATGAATGAGCGCATACTGTAAATGGAAGGGTGTCAATTACAATCACCAGCAGATAAAAATCACAGAAAAGTCGATCAATCGCTTTTACCTTAGTAATAGCATCTTAAAACGACTTGAAAGAGCGCTCATAAAATCGTAGTTCACCCTTTACGGTAATGAGTAGATGAGTTTTTATCTGAATTTCAAATTATCAGACTACTGTTTGGTTATCTGTTTGCAATAACAATTCCGAGGCATCTTACATTAAATAATGCATATTGGGTCGCCGTAGCTTATGCATTATTAGTAACATGCATATTTACATGTCACCAGGCCCTCTTATCATTGAAGAAGTTTAACCCGCGGAATACTTCCACTCTATTACAGAACATAATTTCCACATGATGAAATATTGATATTCAAGCCTGGCTGAAAGGAGTGGTGGATCTTCGTGAAAACATTTGTGGGTGGAAGAGGAAAAAAAGGTAAGCCTTGATTTGGATTTCATTCAATTTTGCATAGACCCACGGAAAAGCTACTCGAGCTTGCAAATCAAACTTATTATTACAGCGAGTAAGACATGCAGATGTGTTGCCACGTCGCCTTCCTTACGAGCTTATGCAAAAAGCTCTCAAATTAATTAGTTTTGAGGACGTGCTTGGCACATGGGATTGAATAAAGATGGCGTCGTGAGGTCGTGTAAATAAACTCCAGTTCTTTAGATGTTTTATAATATCGAAGCCTGTGGCATTAGTGTCTTCTCACACCATCACAAAAGTGTCAGGATTTCCAACGTCTACATCCACCCACCCAGCAGCGTCTGGTTGGGCGTCCGGATTTTCCATGAGATTTATCGGTGTTGCTAGGCAAATGGAAAAACACTAAACCAATTTATTATTGTGCTATTAAGCTCGAATAAAAGAGTGGGGGACGAGGTTTTGTGCGGGCACGATGGGATGGTGAGTAGAGGAAACATGCTCTTCCTAATTTGCCGTTTATTTGCATTAATCCACGAGCTCATGAAATCCACGAATACCAATTGGGAGCCCGTCGAGTATCTTATTTACAGTTATTCAGCCAAACGTTGACTATTTTCTCAAGCGGTCTTTTGGTCACCAAATTTCGAATGATCAACAGTCATGGTACCCAATGTAAGATTGTAACATGTATAGTATGCAGGATTCCCACCGACCTAGAAAACCTGGAATTGTCAGGGAAGTTGGAACATTCTGGAAAAGTCAGGGTATTTTCAAACTTTCATGAAAACGTCAGGGAAAATGCGTATAAGCTATAATGCCAGCCTTAAATTGCTATAACCGCGAATGATGAATTGCATTTGTTTATGATGCTGCTCAAAAGAGGGCGTATTTAGTCACAGAATGAGATTGCTGATTTGAGAAAGAGCAGTTAAGATTTTCAAGTTTTGAAGTAATAAATAAAATGATCATCAAAAGGTGAATTTTGTTTCGATTTTTTCAATAAACAACTTTTGATAAAGTCAGGGAATTTTTTTTCAAAACCGAAGAAAAGTCAGGTAAACGTCAGAGAATTTAAAAATTATATTTGAGTGGGAACCCTGGTCTGTTAACATCCTATTTCCTAGAAAAGTTATCTATTAAAGTTCGCCCAGCTGTGCATTTTTCAATATGATAATGATGCATTCATTTACCAATATGGGAAAAACACATTTGAAGTATATGCTACAAGTAGCACATATTTATGACGAATATGGATAGGTTTTGTTTCGCGGAATTTCAATCAAACATCTATCTATTCCAAATGCTAGACGACTCGATTTTTTGCGAGAATAATAAAAACATCTGCTAATGCCAGTTTCGGAAGTTTGACTGGCATTCGGGATAAACAGTACTAGGCATTGCCAAAGTCAAGCAATTTACTTCGCGCAGGGTGGCAGCAGAAGAGTATTGGTTTCCCGGGCAACGTTCCCAATACGCATCTTCCCCGCAACCACTTAATTGCCTGTTATGAATGTGTTTTAATGGTAGAAAGTTGACTTAATTTCACCATCAAGCAGGCAAAAACACGTGACGACCGAATTGTTATTTAACAAGTGGATGGAAATAAGAAAACGTGAGCACTCGACCTGCTTTCTAGGCAGCAGAAAATATTGTTTCCCCACATACTGAATTCATAACGAAGCTACCAGCGAACCAAAATAAACCAATTGGAATTCTTGTATCGAAATTTAACGCTAAAAAGTGCCATTCCATGGCTACAATTCTTCAACAACTAATTCAACTATCCCCCGCTCAATTTTCCAGATGGAACCGGTTGCCATAATTTTCTTATGAACTATATCCCATCACTTATTCTCGAGTTGACCTTCTCTAACGATTTCCCTGCACCTGATGCTTAAACATTTGATCATGAAACAAAATTCTGAATAAAATTTATGAACATCACGCACAGAATTGTAATATGCCAAATTAATTTTAGTAATATTTTAATGTTATGAAATCTGCGAATTCAGTAATATTGTTGATAAAGTACTTCATAACACAAGTGTGACTGATCATTTTTTTAAAAATTACAATGAAATCGCTGTTGCAACTGCATAGAAATTATATGCAATTTCAACGCACTGACCAATGACAGTCTACTGTAGATTCGTTGCTTGTCTAGTGAGATTCGCAAGCACATACAGTATTCTTTGTTTGCACTTTTGTTCTTGTTACGTATTAGATTGCCAACCATTGCAAAAGATAGAATCGCCCAAAATTACGCCAAACAAGAGTTGTACAACATTGGTAAAGCTTCCTGTTCTATTAGTAGCCTTTCAAAGGAATTGGATTCTACAGTATTAAATTGCCGGAAGAGCTTGATGGCAGATGACAAAATGGACGAGCACAAAATAAACCCCCAGTGTCACATACATATTTTCGCTATACATACAGTTGCTATTAAAGTTGCTTCTATTTGTCAAAACAAAACAGCAGTGACAATTTGAGCTGACGTTGCATGCATGGCCTTATTCCGGTACTCTTCAATTTTGTTCAAATTGCTGAATTGTAGGCACGCTTGCGTGCAGATGTACAATATTAAAGTACGGACCACAATAAACCTTTAACGTAGAGATGGGATAAATCAATAAAATACAGACCTAATAGTTCTTCAAAGAAATTCAAAACACGTGAAAAACAATACAACAATACCTTGTTGAATTGTCCTGTACGTTCTACATTTCCAAAAGATCGTCAGGATTACGATCGTCTAAAATTGTATACAGTAAGTACACGTACATAGTTAAGTGGATATATTACTCCTTCTGTCTTTTTTAATTCACAGTGTTTCCTGGTGTTTATGTTTAAATAAATGTTTAATTAAAATATATGCAAGCACATGCAATCATCAGGCACGTAATTTACAGTCTTTAATCAAGAGGCTCGTAATTATTCAACATTTATTTATCGTTGAATTATACAGCATACTTGCCAGTAGTAGTTATACATTTTCACAATTTACATTTATTAGCTCAGTATAATTTTAGGCTAGGTGAAAATAGCTTGCAACTATCTTCTGTTTTCATACAGTATACTATATATACAAAAAATATGAGCCTTTCAAGCCGAATTAACGATTTACATATTAATATTAATTTTTCAAATTTTTTATTGAATTTTTCTGTTAAGCCAAAAAAGTTTAGAACTTATAATTATCCCTTATATTAAGGTAATTATGAGATAAGTACCATGAACGAGAATGTAGAAGCAATGCAATACCACTCAAAACCCTTCAATACTCAACAAATGTTCTTATATATGTAGAATAACAACTCGGAGCGATTCTACTTCATAAATAATGTGGACTATGACTGTTTGCCGTTTCATTGTCACTAATGTATAGTTAATGACAAAGATGACAAAGGCAAGTAAGGCTGACCATGGTGATCATAAGGCAAAAATTGTCATTTGATCAGTCATTAATGTAATATATGTGATAATTATGTATTGTTTCTGATAATATCGAATCTAACTTTGCTCGCATCGATCTCCTCTGATGTTAGTCTTATGTTATGGCAGGATAATATTAGCCATCACACTCCTATGGCTCATTTGTAGTGGTTAAGATTCTGGAATATAATTAGTTTGCGATTCCATTAATAAAGCCAACATTATGGAGACTTTTTAATTAAAAATGACGTTGTCAGCCAAATATATACAGGTGTTAAGAAATTAGGCAGTCAGGTTACAAAACCCTTTCTGCGAGTGTCATAGCCAATCAAAGTTATCGATTTTACCGTACTCTTCCATTATACTGTAGTCATCATAATCAAACATGTAAATGCCATTGTGATTAAAATGACCGTTCGTGAGTGTCATTATTTTAGTTTGTTTGTGCTATTGTCAAATACAGTACCAGCCAATACCAACGCAAATAGGAACATCAACAATGAAACTGTTGATGTGCGTTAAACTGATTTTAATTGGAGATCTGATAATTTGAGTATATGTTATGCAAACTATATTTTATGAAAAGGAGAATATGAAAAATTAACAAAAAGCAAAAATAAATAATATCTTAAAGGATCAATGATTGTTGTAGATAAGCGTTTATGAGCTTCGTTTTGGTCGATCTATCGAAACAAGAGGATTTAATGAATATGACCATATTCAATTATCCATTAAAACATCCTAATACATGTATTATGAGTTTTTTGACATTTTATTCAAGAGTTCCATCAAGTTACTCTGTGATTTAGATCAGGCGGTTTATTTAATCTCTGAGCTGAAATGAATCGCCTTGTAATACTACGGGTTGGCAGAAGTACATTATCAATATTTATGGTATTTAGATGATCGATAATGCCGACTGAAAGCGATCGATAGACACGTGTTGCACGCAGCTGTACTTTCTCACTGCATTTATTTTTCGAACGCTGGCATAATTTCACTATAATTGTTAACATTTGGCAGTACGTTAGCAATTCAATTTGCTCGTCAGGAATGACAGCAAAAAGAGCCAAGTGGTCGCCATCTTAGTGTAAGGTCAACTGATAAGTTTATTCAGTGGTGCCCAACACACGGGAAACTCATAAGATAGGGAAAACTCAAAGTTAGGAATAAGACTTATCAGCAATAGAAGAAAACACTAAAGCCCTATAGTCTTCAAGAGAAAATGACTGCAATTTTCGTAGGCAAAACGGATTTAGATCATTATTTGCACACGATGCATCCTAACTCGAAGCAAGAGTCTGGTGCATTTTGGAGGAGTTGATCAAACAAGCGTTTCATGAATATCTAAATGTATTAAAGCTCGACGGGCAAAGAATTAATCGATCCCAATGAATACGAATGGCCGTGAAAATTCGAGGGCCACACATTTTAGGTACCCGCAGCTACGAAGCTAGCACGTCCACCAAATAATGAACCACATCTGCTGAATACATGAAACTATGCAAAGCCATGGCTCGACTTACTTCTTGGCACTGGATGCATAGAGCTGAGGGAAGCTAGGAGGGGCATTGGGGGGTAAACATTGATTCTGCGGCGTGCAACACAGGAAAAACCACCTGTTGTGGCCTTTTATCGTGTGTTATTCCAGTGCCATCCATCATTCCTCTTGGATAAATAATTTCCACTGACATACAAAGGCAGGGAAGGAGCATGGCAATGACGGGGTTGCGCCATCCGTTGTATTGATCGAACATTGTATTTGCATTGAAGCGGCTGCGGCCTCGAGTCGGATTGACCCAGTTTCAGTTTCCAGCAAATCACAATTTTGTCAATGTTGAAAAGCGACGAGAGAAGCAGAATTATTGGAAATTAGCGAGAAACGTGGGTTGTTCGTACAGAGGACAATGGCGTTTTCACAATGGCAGAATGTGTTGTGAGGAAGTCAAAGACATCGACACACTATCCATCCTCATGACGTGAGCAGTCCTCGGTTTCTTGGCTAAAGCGCTAACTGGAGTCCCCTAAGGGTGGCAAAGACGAGTTTGTTTTCGTTTGATGTAATTAACACAATGGAGACCGTCAAAGCGTATGGAAGAACAAGAAAATTGGGGGAAAGGGGATTCTACAGGGTAGGTTTGGGGCACATGTAGAGCAATACTGACGTAGATTGGTCAAGTATGCTGTTGTAAGATTTGTTGTAAATACAAGGAACACACGTTCACTCGAGATGACATTCTCAACTTCCCTGACTTTACCAAGTATTAAAACAAATTTCCTTGACCACCTTGACTCCTGAAAATGCATAAATATGACACGCCAATGTGAGCCTAAAGGAATGTTATAGGAATGTTATTTATTGCCTAGATAAGGTATGTATTATAGATATTATATTTATTTTACACAAATTTTCGCAAGGAAACAGCATATTTATATTAGTTTTCTAGAAGTGCTTGTCATCTCGCGATTTTTGTGCTAACTAATAGGTACATGTAGCTATGCCAAATCTGTTATTGATTTCTTGAATTTCCCTGACGTTTCAAAGTAAATCAATTTTCCCTGACTTTTCCAGGTTTTCCAGGCCTGGGGGAACTCTGTGTACATGTAATTTGTTGGGTTCTACCATAAAACATAGCCCACAAAATGATCCTCCCGCCTATTTTTCGACGCAGCTATGTTTTAGTATCTATTATAAGGATCACCTATGTCCCTATAGGTGCGATCCTACATTTTAGCAGAGAATGTATTGAGCACTATGCTACCCAATAGAAATATTTTGTGGGTTATGTTTTGACGCTACACCAATTTGTTGTATGAGCATGCAGACTCCCTAAAGGCAGCTGTACAATTTAGGATTCCTGCATTAAACCAAATATGGTCGTCATTTGAAGACTTTTCTCACAATTTCAGTGCAAAAAAGAATCTTTACATGTATATTGCCAGTGTGACATAGAAATGCGTTCTCCATCATAATGTAATTGCTATCGAATTCAATGATTATTTTTCATTCTTTGAACGTTATTAAAACTACAATTTTTGGTATACATTGTATCTGATTTCCCTCACGCTCAGGAATGTTTTTATTGTAACGCTCGTACAATGATTTCATGGATAATTGTACATATAGCTCCCAACCGTTCCAACGTACCTTCCAACTTTACCACTGCAAACTGTACGTGTATCTCAACAAAACCTGGCTAATCTTGGGAGTCGTTAAATTACTTTGATGTGAACGTTTACCATTTCGTTACATATGACACTGTTCTAAAACCAGTATTATCGCCATCCGATGTCAAGAAATAGAATAATGTTACACCAACGCCACACATGTCCCAGCCAAGTCAACATTGGAGACACGAGTTGACATGTTTGACTAAGACGGTAAATTCACATGTTCCATATGCGATTATTAGTTTACGGCATTGTGCAAGTGTGGAAAAACACGCGTGACATTGAAGTTTAGTGCGATAGTACGTTGAAAAACCGGAATTCCGTAGAGGGAAACAGTTTGACCCAATTACGTAATATGTGATCTTATTATTATTTTGTAATAAATGCGCTTATACATGTGAAGCACCCATATGTACCCCCATTGTAAATGGAACAGTAGTGTCAAAGATAGAAGCTCTTGCACCTTCATCCCCTTCACGGTCCAATCTTCCGTGTTTCTGAACATCGATCGTTACATTTTTTCAGTGATTCTAACCCCAACCTTAAAAAGCCATAACCACGACGATTTCGCATTTATGCACGTGACACCTGTGACACCATTAGAAGTAATAAATGATAATATTGTATATTACACGTGTGACTGCATTTACGCATTTGCCAAAAGGCATCAGCTGTTACAAACATTTCGATTTGTTCCTCTTGCAAAAAAATATCTTTTTCATCAAATATATTATAATATTGGAACCGGAAGACCCCATTTTCACAACTGCTGGTAAGGAAGCAGCAAAGATCATTTCCGCAAGTCTGGACAAATTTGCTATTTGACCATTAAGATGGAAGAAGAAACGTGAGGGGTTTTAAGGAAGTCTCACAGTTGTTGTCTTGCATGTTCAATGTTTGATACAACGTCTGAACTAATGGATGGATTTCTCCTTCGTATAAAACTAGCCGTCGGACCCACCTAGCTGGGCATTGCTAAATTGTATTTGAAAAAGGTCAAAAATAGATTTTTGCAAACGTGAAAGTTAACTTCTTCGTTTTTTGAACTACAGTAGAACCTCTGTAAGTTGACCACCAAAGGGATTGTCGCAAACTGATCAACATATGGAACAAGGCTTGTACTGACACAGGTTTTTAATTCCGTGAACTTCCGGTACTGCATGTACTTGCATTTTACAGTAATCATTCATCATTCATGAATAATCTTATTAAAATATTCATAATACAGTATCCAGCAATTACACGTACAGTACAGTAGGGGTACTGAAGGGGTAAAACTGAACTCTTACCTTTATAGAGACAGTTACTGTTCATGGGTGCACACTATACGTTTTACAAGCAGCCAATACATTTATTCATCCATGACTTAACTTGTTGAGACCATGCTGGTCAACACACAGAGAGTAAATTACTATTGAGTGTCATAGTCCAAGTGGTCAACATGCAACATACAGCGGTGCAGGTGGTCAACGTGTAGAGATCACCTTCCATTGAGTTAATGTGGTTTTACGTCATCTTTACAAGACTCAACTGAGGTTTCTTTGCAACATAGAAAGTCGACGCTTTCGAATATGGAATTCCAGTTCCTTTGGTTACCATGGTTGCCACGTTAGCCACCTTGGAGATTTAGTTCTTCATAAAGCCGCAGATCCTGCATATGCATGTATTATTCAAAAATGGCGAAATAGACCTCATTAATCTCAGTCAACATCGCCAATTATGATTTCAATAATCATAGCAAGTTTACAAGTTACTGTAAGTCTTGGAGTCTACGAGCTCTGACAAGACATTGCCCAGCTGTCTAAGCCATTAAATTGCCCATATGGCTGGATTTGCAATTCCTGTCAGTTTGCGAGAAAAGGTTGCGACCCGTCTCCACCTCTTCGAATAGGAGGGTCGAATAGCAGTGCAGCAGTTCGCCCTTGAGAAATGTAATCAAATAACGAGGTATTAGTTTAATTACATCAGCTGCTGATCAGGAAGAATATGGCACTGACATAATGAATGAGCCGTGTTTAATACAAAATCCCATTATCGGAGCAGGTCTTGCTGTTAATTAGAAAATATCTTTTCTCCTGAATAATGCCGTGCTGTAATGGCGATAATGAAGGTGGTAAACATCGCTGCAGCCAGAACTGTCGTCAAACTGGGTTGAGGATTGCATTATTCCCATTTCGTAATTAATGCTCCTTTGTGTATGTTCCAACGGATATATATTTAATTATTGCCGCCAAAACGGCAGCCAGGCGCCAAACGCATGTACTGCAACAGTACACCGAGTGTCAGGGCAACAGATGAAGAGCTCCTATGGCCTGATTAATGATATTTAGAGCAAAATGAGGGCTAATGGCAGAGCACGGTTACAGTTACAAATACTATGGTCGTTGATGGTCGCCATGGTCTCTGTGGAGGGCAATTACATGTGGGGAACGTTCAGAAATTTTGTAATGCCATCGATGGCTTTTCAGCATAATTCTGATAAAATGCGTACATTTACATATCCTGCTTTGCAATCCACAAATACTTGTTATTTAAAATCAAAAACCAAATCTGTTGAAAACGTGCTGTTGTAGTGACTGTCGGTTCATGTGCCCAAAAGGACAGACATGGAACAGGTTAATAATTTAACTCGTGATAAAAACAAAGATAGTGCCATAAATAAACTTGGAGACCACCAGATTTGGAGAGACCCCAGGCAAGTGCGCAGAATAAAATGGGAAAAGAAATTATTTCCACTTTCAATACTGCTGGTATTCACTAATCAGCATTTTCAAATATTCGCGACTTTAGAAAAAGAAAAATTCAGCGTTTCTAGGGAACATTTTCACCTTAACTCGCATCGTAGGCTCCCATGGCACCACGAGCAGCCGATATCATTCGTACCTTATTTTACTCAATAACAGAAGATCAAATAGTCAATCAGGGTCAAAGAAGGCGGGATTTATAAATAGAAACTAGAGATGCATAGTGCAGGTTATTCAATTAACCCACATCCACTGGCACTGAAGATACGACTTTCCCATATTTGTTTGCTGGAAAAAGGAATACAAGCATCCTTTTTACGCGAAGGAAGCCGATGTCAAAATACATTACTAAGTGTCTCTTGAAGGCAGGCAATCACTGATAGCACTCGTGTATGGCAGTGAAGCGAGAGGTCGATTTCCTACGCCTCGCACATGTTTCGTTTGAATCATCACGAGAAAATCAAATTGATTCCAACAACAAGTCGTTGAATGAGAGACGTCTGACGAATGGGTTTTATAAAAGTAAAAGTAGGCTCTGTATTCAATGGGATAGGCGATGGCCCAAAAGTCTGGAATCGATGGAATGACCTACCGGATTAATTCCGCTGTATTTCATCGTGCTTAGCCTTCATATTCATTTTGCATTGTCACTGTCTAAATTTCTAAAACTTTGCATAGCCTATCTAAATTCTTGTAAATGCGATAAATCCTTTAAAAGGAACCGAGCTCAGCATTTGAATAAGCGGAGAAGAAATGATTTGTGAAAGCCTGAGGTGAATCGAGAGATAATATCAATGGCTCGCTTCGTGTTAAAAAGATGTATGATCCAAGAACAAATGTACATAGCAACTTTATCAGCCAGTCTAAGTAGAAGCATACGAATAATAATTCCCATACTTTAATGCAAAGTTCAGATTTTAGGAGGAAACCCCATTCGAAGACGCAAAAAAGCATCTACACTAGCTTCAATGCAGGCGCATGCACTGCTTAACCAGCTTAGTTGTACATGGACATACATGTAAAGATCCATTGAAAATACACCGTATGATTTTCCTGCTGGTTTGTGGTCGTAAGGAGGCAACTACACTTAGAGCAAATGCATGCAGCATTTAATTGCGACCTATACTTGATTCAGTTTTCTATGAGAATTTATTCCTGAGGGTATAGACCCAACTTGCACTGAGACATCCTTCTCACTCACATAGCACGGGATATACTATAGTTGGGTCAATGCAATTACCATATCATTACATGTTACAAAATACAATTACTGCTGTCGTTAATTGGGTACGTTAATTGGAAGTATCTACATGTACAGTGGGATTTATAGCATTACCAACTTGCATGTGAATTCCCTGTGACATCTATTGCATTAATCGCCCATTTTCTTCTTATAAATCCAAGCATTTGATATGCTATTCATCGCATTACCTACCAACTCAATTTCACTTTCAGTATGCATTTGGTGTTTCGCTTACAGCTCAACAACCAAATAGCATTTCCAAAAATATGAACAATTGGTAGTCTCTTACGATTATACCCACCCAACAGATGTAGTCTTAAAAATGTTACACACAAATGTGGACATTTTTGATCAAATGTGCCACATTTTCCAGCATGCAAATCTGTTGACTGGCCCTGGGAGTTTTCTGGCAATTCTGGTCACCTTCCATGTACATGTATTTCTCATGCAACACATTTGTCGTCTCCTCACACGCCTGATAAAGTAAACGAGCGTTGGACAACAAACGGCGACATTATGATTAAGGATGCATTAGCCTCAAGGTACTTAAATCACACTGGTCGACGCGACGGTAGCAAGAATCAATCGCAATTAAGCCGGCCAATCAAACGAAGTAAACACACTGTACATGTAGTTATGTCTTGTGTATAGAAATCATCCTGACAAATATGGGGGGAACTCAGCTTTCAGGGATTTCCCTCATCATTCATCCCACCTCCACGTGCCTCTGGGAGATGGTGATCAAGCACCGGCAAAAATAATGGTCCGCATCTTTTTCGTTTTGCCTCATTATGCCGAAAAACAATGAGAAAATCAATACATTACTGCACGACTGCACTACACCGAGGAGACAAGCAACAAACTGTTGCGGGTGGCAGATTGTGACACGGTTTGCTTTTTATGGGAAGGCTGGATAGGGAGGAGAGCACAATATTCAATTCCTCTCCGTTTCCTTGCAAATTACTAGCCCTCCAGCGTTTTGTTATTTTACTGTGAGCATTGAAACAAAATGCAGCAAAACCAAGTGTAATATTAGTATGTCTGTAAAGACTCACCATTTTGGTTGCTGTGAAGTATTCACATTGACCCATGATCGAAACATTGTACCGCTAGCATCAGCGAAATCGTGGAATGCCTGTTAAAAGAAAACAATATAACTGAAGCAAATGCGGCAAAACGGTAGAGGACAAAATATGTTTCAAGAAATTGCATGCTCTCAACTATGGGGAAACAACAAACCTCCGCACTTGTTCTTCTAAAAATATTTTAGCTTTAAAACGGTAGTTCATTGCATTGCGCTCATATACAGTAATAGTGATACACTTACTTATGGAACACGATGAAATTGGCTAATTCAGCTTTATAATACCAGATTCCTTATACAGTATTAACTTACAATGTTAGCAGATTTTATCTCCTGCAATTCTACTAAGTCAATATTTTGTAATCAAGAACCATCTATTCGACCTCGTTACTAAATTTGCACACAATGAGTTTTATTTAACAAACAGAAGCAAATAATTGTTATAAAATTGCGCCGATACTTAGCAGACATTTAAGGCCGTCCCCAAGTCAATATCTTATACATTATGAAAACTTACAATGATATATTTTTAAATTGTATTTAAGATATATGAATAAAAAAATTGTACATATTAGTTGGATTTTTTTTCTTCAAATCCTAGACCCAATTTAAAAAATTACGTGTCAACATTTTTATTAAAAAATATTTTATAACATAAAATATTATTGCCCAGTTCCAAAAATGCGCGTGTTAGATGGCGCCACTGATGGC
>JAQGAF010000762.1:0-41293 GCA_034687865.1 Kryphioiulus occultus | reverse complement strand
TGTAGAATCTCCCATCATGCACTGCACGTCCCGTGTATAACGTGATCGCAGTTCGAACGCCACTTTTTTGGAATGCCCTTTCTCGAACTCGTTAAGAGAACTCGATAGGTTTTCGAACTAGTTGCGTTTCCTGTCTGAACGAGGTATTACTGGCCATTTAAGGAATTCTTCCAATGTGAAATTGCACGCGAAAAAAGCTGAGTTTTCACATTTTAGTGTTATTAGCTCGTGACTTGCAATGTATGCATTGCCACAAAACGTTATGTGATGTATTATGATACCTTTCGTGTAAAAACTACCAAGAGGGTTTAACTGTTTGAACTGTTAAAGTGCATCAACAACCCAATGTTGCCATTAATCGGATATCAATAAAGAGAATACGGCTTGGTAGCCCCTGCTGAAGAAGTCATTCATTCGGAGTAAAATTCAAGAAGAACATCCATCCGTATGCTGAAGAAAGTTGTGTGGTGGCAAATTAAGTAAAAAAGATGGCGAAAAATGAATCTCAGTTTAACAAAATCTTTCGCCTCGTATCGTACTGTCTGCTGTGGTGTGGGGTCGATCCGATCAATTCGAAACACAGGATTGTGAAGGTGTACACAGGTGTCTTCAGAACATTCTTCACAGTTTACATGATCGTAAACACGGTCTTCACCACAAAGTTCCTGATGATCCGAGCTGCGTCCCTGACCTTTGCAGAAATAATTGACCATATTATCCAAAATATCCTATACATAGAGAGCATCATGATGTACGTGTTTTTTTACGTAAATTCGGACAAGCTGCACATACTGTTGACCGACCTGGACGAGGCCTGCGTGACCATCATGGGCGATCGTCCAGCGAGCTATCGCAAAGTTCGTCGCAACGTCGTCGCAGCATTCGTGATTTTCTATGTCGCACTCACAAATGGCGTTGTTAGCGAATTGTTAAGCGAAAGTAACACTTTGTATATGGATTTTGGAGAATGGATTTTTCCTCACACCCCAACGTACCAAAGAATATTGAACAAAACGGGAATCATGGTCCTGGTGTCTGCCACCCACATGCATATGGCTTTCGTTTTCTTCTACTTGACAATCATTTACTTCGTGCATTTGAGCTTTCAACACCTGCAGCAAATGAGACTGGATTCCCAGAAGGATGAAAACTTGACTGAGAATAACATTGAGTTTGCCAGTTTCCTGAAGCTCCATCACAGTGCGTGCGACTTGGTCAGACTCATGGACGGCATTTTTCGCTTTGTCACAATTGTCTGGAGCTTCTTCGAATGTTTATGTCTCGTCTGCATCGCCAGGGCAATGGATTTGGACGACGAAAGGCTCATGGCTGACAAGCTGATGAACTACCATTTGCTGATTCCATTCTGCTTGTTTTTGATCACTTTCCTGTGGAAAAGTGCCTCGGCCGCAGCAATTAATGGGCAGGTAAGGCACTAGGTGGCGCAGATCCAAACATCAGTAATAAGAGTGGGACATCAATTCATCAACGCTGCGCCTATTACATGTTGAGAATTACTGTTCGTAAATGTTTCAATTGATTGTAGTACTGGGTTTCCGAAAAATACTGGGTCAGTTTTGATCGTTAATTACTTAAAAACCAAACTGCATTTCGTTTTAATTCTTCTTGTATCATAAATCCAATTGATGTAAATTTCATGTGAACATCATGAAACATGTAAAGATCGCGTGCTCTAAATGGAACAATTTGAGAGACTTGAAAGCTGTTGAAAAACCAAAAGTTGAAGGGTGGTCAACTTCTTTCGCTTCAGCAACTGGTTGATCAACTATGGTTCAAACCACGTTTCAACTCGTTTTCAACAGAAAATTGGGCTACAGAACGTGGCTTACAGAACGCGGTTTACTGGAACGATTCGAGCGAATTGAAAGCTGAAGAACGACTGAAAGTTGAAAGGTAGTCAACTTCATTCGGTTGAAAATGTGCTTCACACTTCAACTCGCTTTCAACAAAACCTGGTCAAGAAATGTTGAATCGCGAGAACGCTGCATTACGCTTTGCAGTCGACACCAGATCAAATGTGGTTTGACATAATGCAATTCCAATGACACACTACGTACTTGCTATAACTACAGCTCATGTTCGTAAAACGTATTCTTTACATGATTCATGTTATGCACATGAAATTCACATAAGTAGGGTTTATGATGCAAAAAGATAAAACAAAATGCAATTTAGTTTTTAAGTAATTAACGATCAAAACTGCACCACCCTTAATGCATACCTTATGTTCTTATCCGGAAAGCATACTTACGACTTGATTACTAGAGGTTTGAAGTTTGTACATGTATATGTGGGTTTAAATTATTGATAGCCTGAGTCAGCATGTTGTACATGCACTGTAAGAGCCCTTTCGTTCCTCGATTTCGAAGTTAATTTAAATATCGAACTTCGATGGCTGTTGAAAAACTGATCACTTCGTTCCAAGGCAACATTCGATGTTGACATAATGAGATTAATGCAACCAACGTTAGGTCTGCAAGAGGCTTTAATGAAAATTTTCTTGAAAGTAGCTTTTGGTTGTTTGCCATAAACCAGCAATTGATATTTATTACCTTTTGCACGCAAAGAAAAAGCATTCTTCACTTACGTGGCCATTGATGACTGGTGCAGCACGCTCTGGAATTCTTATATTGAAATTCAGAAGATATCAGGAAATGAATCCAGAAGCGAGGAATGTCGTGCACATGTGGCTGCACAACAAACTTCCGAAATCGAACAAAGTGTCCCAGTTTTACAAGATAGTTCGCATCGTATTGCTCTGCCTTCTGTGGTGCGGAGTCGATCTGATCAACTGCTCAAAGACATGGAAGATGGTCAAGATCTACTGCTTATTGTTCAAAATTGCATTTGAGATCCTTCTGACAGCCCTCACTTTCATCTCTGCAGTGTTTCTGGTGTCCTGCAACGATACCTTGACCCTCGCAGAAGTAGTCAACCATGGTCGTCTTATAATAATGTGCATAGAGGGCGTCTTATTGTATGTATTTGTCACATCCAACTCTGGAAAGCTGGTCTGTTTGCTGGCAGAGCTGAACAGGGCATGTCTCCTCATCATGGGCGACAGTCCATCAACCTATCAAAGCATCAAGTGGCGCATAATAGGAAGTGTCACTGTCTTTAACATGATTTTTGCATCAGGGCTTCTTTACTCTCTTCAGTCTGGCAATGCCGTGTATTTCGTGGTTAGTGAGTGGCTTCTACCGGGGAATTTTATGTGGCAAATACTTCTAAACAGGGTGGCTTTTGGGCTGCTCTGTTCTGCCACCTACATACACGCGACCATCATCTTCATTTACGCTGTCATTTGTCATTTCGTCGCTTTAAACTTCAACTGTTTGCAGGAAATGACTTTGGACACAAGAAAACTTGCCATACCCCAAAGCCACCAAGGAGGTTCTACCTACACCCATTTTTTGAACGCCCATCAGACCATGTGTGTTGTGGTCCGTCTCATGGACGAGTTTTTCAGCACAGTCACTTGGTTTGGGGCTTCTTCGAAATATTTACTGTCATTTGCGCCATCAGAACCATGGATTTATGCATGAATGATGACAACCTATGGGCGGCCAACACCAGTGGTCTGAAACCACTCAGTCTCTTCTTAACGAGTTTCATTGTGAAAAGTATAATGGCATCCAACATTAACGATAAAGTAAGTCTTTGTAACCTGAACTAATCTAAATTAACCTAATAATATGATTTTTAAGCAAGTGTTCTCGCTGACTCACTTGATGGGTCCAGCCCAAACCGAAAGGCTAGAAACTTGAAGTTTTGTTAGGAACTACTTTAGGTCCCGAGGAGCGCAAATAAGAAAGGGTTTTGTCTTATTAGCCCCTAGGGGGTTAAAAGGGGAGGGGGATAAATGTATCTCCCAAACCGTCAGGGTTAGGACGTTGAAATTTTGCATGCAGGTAGATTAGGTTTTGAAAACCCACACTGCAAAAGGATTTTTCGTATTACCCCTCTAAGGGGATTAAACGTGAGGGTAAATGTATCTCCCATACGGTCAGGTTTAGGTCGTTGAAAATGAAATGTTTTTTAATATTTCACCTCTAAAAGAGTTAAAGAGGGTTTAGTATGGTTAAGTATATGCAAGTGCCCTTTATTTCATACCTTAGTCTAAAAACTTCGATTTGTCTCCAATGTCAGAATGTCGATAACGGTTGACGTCTTTTTTCAATAATGTGATTGATGCCCAAGGAAGTAATGCAAACGTTTATGAAATTGCCATGCTAGTGTTTTGAACAATAAAATAGTGTATGCCATAATTGTTTGAACAATGATATGTTAATGTTGCCCCTTGTGGACTTTGATTGATCTTAAGACTTACATGTACTATAAGTTGGGGATATATTGAACATGTAACAGCCATTCTGGCTAATCCTCATGACTGTTCTCTTGCAAGATTTGCCATAAAAACAAGCCGGAAAAAATGCACTCAGAGGCGAGGAAAGTCGTGGACTTGTACATGCGCAACAAACCACTAAAATCGACCAAACCCTTGTCACAGTTTGACAAGATCGTTCAGGTCTTCTTGCTCTGCATTCTGTGGTGTGGGATTGACTTGCTCAACTATTCGAAGAAGTGGAGGCTTCTCAAGATCTACTGCGTTTTCTCCAAAATAATGTTTGTGACCAGTATGGTCATCCTCACCGTCATCACGACAATGTTTTTGCTGACCAACAAGGACTTGACCTTCGCAGTGGTCATCCACCACATCAATTTGGCTACAATGTACATCGAGAGCATGGTCTTGTACGTGTTTGTCACGTTGAACTCCAAAAAACTGATCTGTTTACTGGCCGAGTTGAACGAGGCATGTTTGGCCATCTTGGGCGACCATCCAGCGACCTATCAAAAAATCCGTTGGCGCACATTGTCAACAGCCGCTGCCTTTAACATGTTTTTTGCAGCAAGTTTCATTTACGGTTTTTTTGGGGAGGCGACCCAAGTTTACGTCATTATGAGCAATTGGCTCTTACCTGGGAATTCACGTGGGCAGATTATTTTGTATAGGATGAGTTCCTGCTCACTCTTAGTTGCCGGATACATCTACATCGGCTTTGTGGGAAGTTACATTCATATTTGTCGTTTCGTCGCTTTAAACTTCAAATGTCTGGAGGAAATGACTCTGGGTTCTAGAAAAACGGCATTCTCTCAAAACGATCAAAAAGTTCCTGCCCACGTCGTTCTCCTGAAATGTCATCAGATTATGTGCACTCTGGTTCGTCACATGGACGAACTATTCCGTAAGGTCACCATGATTTGGAGTTTCTTCGAAATATCTTCTGTTATATGTATCACCAGAGCTATGAATTTGGATGAAGGAAATATCAAGGCTGACCCACAATTGCTAATGGCTATCGGCATTTATTTAATGGTTTTTATATCGAGAAGTACAATGGCAGCCGACATTAATAATCAGGTAGGTCTGATGAGAGAAACGTTTTTGCACTTACTATCTACACTAAAATAAACTAGGTTAAATAGAACCTTTAGAGGTTCAATTGGTTGGTACACAGGAGGAACCTATTTGAGAGCTATTTAGATTCTTTATGTAAGTTCAATTGATATAACCTATGTACTGGTGCCATATGGCACCTATAGAGGTTTAATAATAGAACCTATGCTGAGGTGCTATATGGAACCTATTTGGAGCTCCCTATTGAACCTAAATAAGTTCAATAAATAAACCTCCATAAGTTCGGAAATTCCTAAGAAAGTTTCAACATGATTTTAACTGCAAAATTTGGAAGCTAAGCTTAAAATACAAAAATACTTGCACACGGTTTGTACCAACGAATGAATATCTGAAATACATTTCCTAGCTTTTAATTCTAATTTCAATCCAGAAGTTATTTCATATATCGATTCTAGCATACCCTGTGGTTTTAAGAGAAGTTACCCTTTGTTCAATGACAGAAAACCCTTATACGACCGTCCGGCTTCTTGTATTTGGTATCAGTATAGAACAATGTCGAAACTTGTCAAACTAAAATAAATTCTGAACATCTGAGTACTTTGACCTTATGTGAAT
Organism: Kryphioiulus occultus; assembly: GCA_034687865.1. Taxonomy (NCBI): domain Eukaryota; kingdom Metazoa; phylum Arthropoda; class Diplopoda; order Julida; family Julidae; genus Kryphioiulus; species Kryphioiulus occultus. Next base: position 35,235 of record JAQGAF010000762.1, on the reverse strand, counting down.
TCCTTTATTATACAAATTCAGCAATTACCGTCTTAATCAACAGCGGTCATATTGATTAAAACCCATATATTCAAAGACAGGAAAGTTTCTATTCTTGTTGGGAAAGGTAAAATCACAATCTGGAAATAATTTTCAAAAATCGCTGAGCTCTATAGATCTCCTAACACAGTATCTCAACATGATACAGGTTTCAATTGTTGGTGGTCTGGTTCACTTCATCTTCTTTTTTTACAAAAAGAGCATCGATTTGTCTCCAGTTTATTTGAAAGAGCTAAATCAACACTTCGTTTTAAGGCAACATTGTTCTTGTCATGGTGACCCTGCACATGAAATTTGATATCTCATTCCAATTACTGCATAGGAATTATTGAAAACGATATTAAAACGCCTTTGTTTGAGTACTTACAAAGAAAACAACATATACCACAATTGTTTGTACAAAATATGCAACGGACATGTTGACCTAGTTGGGCGTTGGTAGATATACAAGTATTATACTTAGGACATGTTGGAAACGCAACATAGCCATTCGTGCTATTTCGCATCACGGTTTTCTTGCCAAATTTGTCATAAGAACATGTCGCAGGAAATGCATCCAGAGGCGAGGAAAGTCGTGGACATGTGCCTGCACAACAAACCACCAAAATCGACCAAACCGGTGTCCCAGTTTTACAAGATCATTCGGGTCGTCTTGTTCTGCTTTCTGTGGTGTGGAGTTGACATGCTCAACTATTCAAAGAAATGGAAGCTGGTCAAGATCTACTGCGTTTTTTCCAAAATAATATTTGTGACCAATATGATCATCCTCACCGTCATCACGACAATGTTTTTGCTGTCAGACAAAGACTTGACCTTCGCAGAAGTCATACATCACGTCAATTTGGCTACAATGTACATCGAGAGCATCGTAATGTACATGTTTGTCACGTTGAACTCCGAAAAGTTGATCAGTTTATTGGCCGAACTGAACAAGGCCTGTTTGGAAATTTTGGGCGACAGTCCAGCAACCTATCGGAACATTCGTTGGCGTACCATGTCAAGAGTCGCTGCCTTTAACATAATTTTTGCAGCAGGTTTTCTTTTCAATTCCTTTGCAGCGACCCAAGTTTTCGTAGTTATAAGTAAGTGGCTGTTGTTTGGAAATCCCCTGTGGCAGGACTTTATAGCCAGGCTTTGTTCTTGGGTACTCACGGCTGCCAGCTACAACTACGTAGGCTTTGTGGCCTTATACATTCTCATTTGTCGTTTCATCGCCTTAAACTTCAACTGTCTGCAGAAAATGACTATGGATTCTGGAAAAACTGCCTTGCCTAAACACGGTCTAGAAGGTTCTGCTTTCGTGGTTTTCTTAAACTACCACCAGATAATGTGCACTCTGGTTCGACACACGGACAAACTGTTCCGTGCCGTCACCATAATTTGGAGTTTCTTCGAGATCTTTTCTCTCATATGCGTCATCAGGGCCATGAATTTGGATGAAGGAAATATCGACGCCAGGCCAGAATTTCTTACTCCTCTCGTCTTTTATTTCGTTGTTTTTATACTGAAAAGTGCTATAGCCGCCGACATCAATAACCAGGTAAGTCTGTTGTGGAAGAACGTCCTTGTAGTTTCTATCTTATGAAATGGTTCGTGTTAAGCGATGTCAAGTCCTGCGAATATACCGGTAAACAGATTTCAAGGAAAGTTTGCATTGTACTGTTTTTGTGGTAAAATCACGTTAAGGCTGGCAGTGATTGCCTGGCGGTTAGCGGCAGCTAAACAAGGTCGTCCATAACCACCTAAAACTTTAATTTGCAGCCAATTTCTTTGAATGAATTATATCCACACTGCGTTTTAAGTCAACATTCGACGTATCATGGAAACACCTAAGAATATCGATCAAATTTGTTGTTTCTCTCTAGTAATAAGTTTACTACCTAAGTAATATTGGAACGGTTTTGTATAAACATGGACATGTACCATAATTGTTTGAACAAAATACGCATGGGTAGGTATTGATTTGATAGGTTTGACTCTAGACGTACTGAACGTGTTACATACTTGTAACCATTCTTGCTGTTCTTTATCACGGTTTTCCTACAAGGATTGCCATAAAAACAGGTCAAAGAAAATGCATCCAGAGGCTAGGAAAGTCGTAGACATGTACCTGAAATACAACATGGCAAATACTTCTCAATTGGATCGGCTCCTGTCTACTTACAGTTGGTATCAACATCCATGTATGTGTTCATCTTCATTTTCATTCGTCGTTTCATCGTCTTGCATTTCAGCTGTATGCAGGAAATGATTCTGGATTCCAGAAAAAATACCTTTCTCCAAAACGGTCAAAAAGGTCATTCTTACGTCATTTTGTAGTGCTTCCATCAGATCATGTGAAAATAGGTTTGTTACAAGGAACAACTTTTCCGAACAGTCGCTGTGATTTGGAGTTTTTTAGAAGTTTTTTGGTCATATGCATCGTCAGAGCCATAAATTTGGATGAGGGAAATATCGGGGACAGTCTACTGTTGATGTTGCCACTTTACCTTTTTTTTGGAAGCTTTCACAATTAAAAGTGCAGTAGCTTCCAACATTAACAATCAGGTAAGTATATTAGTGTTCGAAGGCATATGGCGCTTCAAACAGTACATGTAATTATAGAAAGCCAGTTGGCGCTTGTCTATAATTGATCTACGCCATTGCAACCTGATTTAATGTTGGTATATTACCGTCTATGAATGACGAGTTGGTAAGCTTAAGTGTAAATGATCAGAGTAACTCATTTTAAAATTCACCTAAATACGAATAAAAATTAAATTGGATGTACTATTGCATATACCCTGCTACAGCACCGATATACTGTATCGTGTCTACAATGTAGATACTACTCCGGGTAGTTAAATAGCGTGACCCATACGCACTTCTTACTTCATTAAGGTAAAAGACTTCGATTTGTCACCAATTTCTTTAAAGAGTTAAACCATCACTTCGTTTTACGTCAGCATTTGATGTGTCATGGAAACCCTTCATAATGCCGATAAAATTTGATGTCTCTTTCCAGTAATGAGTTTATTGTCTGAGGAATTAGTGCAGACGATATTAAAACGGCTTTGTCTGTGTTTTTACAAAGAAAACAGCTTATACCGTAATTGTTTGAACAATATGTGCAACAGTGATGTTGATCACCATGTTTGTTGATTTAATGGTGTATATTACCAGAGAAGAACTGAACGTGTTACATAACTATTCGTGCTGTTTCTCACCACAGTTTTATTATAAGATTTGTCATCAAAGCAGATCGAAGAAAATGCATCCAGAGGCCAGGAAAGTCGTGGACATGTATCTGCTCAACAAATTCCCAAAACCGACCAAACCCTTGTCCCAGTTTTGCAAGGTCTTTCGCGTCGCCTTGTTCTGCGTACTGTTGTGTGGAGTTGACTTGCTCAACTATACCAAGAAATGGAAGCTGGTCAAGATCTACTGCTTGGTTTTCAAAATATCCTTTGTGACCAGTATGATCATCCTCACCGTCCTCACGACAATGTTTCTGCTCTCCAAAAAGGACGACTTGACCCTAACAGAATTCATGATCCAAGTGAATCTGAATGCAATGTACATCGAGATCATCGTAATGTACGTATTTGTCATAGTCAACTCTACAAAGCTGAGAAGCTTTCTAGCCCAGCTGAACAACGCCTGCTTGACCATCATGGGTGACCGTCCAACAACGTATCGAAACATATACAGGATGACCATTAGACGATCCGCATTCTTTTACATCGTTATTGCAGCAAACTTTATAAACACGTTCACTAGCGATATCAACCTAGTTTTCGTCGCTTTAATTAAGTGGCTCTTACCTGTGAATCCACTGTGGCAAATACGTCTCAATAGGTTGGGTACCTGTCTACTTACAGTTGCCATCAACATCCACCTATGCTTTTTGCTCATCTACCTTCTCATTTGTCGTTTCATCGACTTGAACTTCAATTGCCTGTCGAAAATGAGTCTGGAGTCCAGAAAAAATGGCTTGCTCCAAAACGGTCAAAAGGACCCTTCTTACGCCGTTTTCTTGAGCTTTCACCAGACCTTGTGTACTGTGATTCGTGACATGGACGAACTTTTCCGCACAATCATCATTATTTGGAGCTTCTTGGAAGTCTTTTCTGTCATATGCCTCATCAGAGCCATGAATTTGGATGAGGGAAATATCGGGTTCGATCTACAATTGCTTTTGCCACTCTGCCTTTTTTCTGTAGCTTTCACAATCAAAAGTACATTTGCTTCTAACATTAACAATCAGGTAAGTCTAGTGTAAGAAAACATTCCAGCGCTGTAATAATAATTATAGAAAGTAAATTATGTTGATATTATGCTGTATCTCATTTTTCATATTCATCTACATGTATTTAAAAATGCAATTGGTTATACTACTGCATACGACTTGCTTCAGTATACAGTAGATACCACTGAATAAATAAATAGGGCTTCTCCTAACAGCTCCTATGCTGGCAGTGTTTGCCTGGCTGTTAGGGGCAGCTATATTGGTCTCCCATAGATACCATTTAATTCATTAATGATTTGTCTCCCATTTCTTTAAAGAGTTAAACCAACACCCCATTTAAGACAACATTCGATATGTCATGGAAACCCTTCAAGTTGTCGATAAAATTTAATGTCTTTCCCAATAATGTGATTACTGCCTAGGGATTAATGCATCGATATTTCCGCGGCTTTGTTTATGTTCTTGCAAAGAAAACAGTAAACACTATAATTGTTTGAACAAAATATGCAAAGGAGATGTTGACCATCATGGGTGTTGATTGATATACATGTATTAGACTGTTGGCATATTAAAATTCAACATAGCCGTTCATGCTAGTCCTCAGCGCTGTTTTCTTGCAAGATTTGCCACAAAAACATCTCGTTGAAAATGCATCCAGAGGCGAGGAAAGTCGTGGACATGTGGCTTCACAACAAATCCTCAAAAGCTACAAAACCCTTGTCACAGTTTTACAAGATCTTTCGAGTCGCATTGTTCTGCGTTATGTGGTGTGGAGTGGACTTGCTCAACTATTCGAAGAAATGGAAGCTGGTCAAGATCTACTGCTTAGTTTCCAAAATATCTTTTGTGATACAAATGATCATACTCGCTGTCATCACGATAACGTTTCTGCTCTCCGAAAGCGACGACTTGATCCTCACAGAAATCACGAACCACATCAACCTAACTGTAATGTATATCGAGAGCATCTTAATGTACGTATTTGTCATACTCAGATCCGAAAAACTGATTACCTTACTGGCTGAATTGGACAAGGCTTGTCTGGCCATCCTGGGCGATGTCCCAGCACCCTATCGAAACATCCGCTGGCGGACCATGAAAAGAATCGTACTGCTTGCTGTGTTTATTGTAGCATGCATTTTTTACACGTTCACGGGAGATGTCAACCAGATTCTCGTCCCTTTATGTAAGTGGCTCTCACCTGGAAATCAACTGTGGCAGATACTTCTCAACAGGATGTGTTCCTGGCTACTCATAGTTGCCACATACGTCCATTTAATCTTTGTGTTCATCTACAGTCTCATTTGTCGTTTCATCGTCTTGAACTTCAACTGTCTGCAGGATATGACCATGGATTCCAGAAAAAATGCCTTGCCTCGAAATGATCAAAAAGATCCTGCTTACGTCGTTTTCTTGAACTGCCACCAGACCATGTGCTCTCTGGTTCGTCACTTGGAAAAACTTTTCCGCACAATCATCATGATTTGGAGCTTCTTAGAAGTCTTTTCCGTCATATGCATCATCAGAGCCATGAATTTGGATGATGAAAATATCGAGGTCGATCCACTACTGCTGTTTCCTCTCTGCCTGTTTTTAGCCGCTTTCGTAATTAAAAGTGCAGTAGCTTCCAACATTAACAATCAGGTAAGTCTTGTGTTCGAAAACGTGCTTGGGCTTCAAAAAATAATTATAGAAAGTAAATCGCATCTGCCTATAATTGTTATGGCGTTTTCTATCGAATAATATTCTACGTGGTAAATGTTGTAAATTTCTGTTAAAGATATGGGGGTTGAAACATGTATCAATACCTGAAGAAAGCAATTTTAAAAATTCCAAGGAAAGCGTAGGTTATCTTTTTTATTTTTAATAAAGATTGGATTTTGTGAAATAAAAGATGGAGTCGTCTGCCCTTTGATTTTGTTCTAAGTTGATTTGTACTTGTACCAACAGGTAAACATGTACATTGCGCATGTTTAGTCCACCAATCCAACAACTGTTAAGTATTAGTAAATATTACAGTTTGAGTAAATATACTTGTAACTTTTAAGGTATGGGGTAATAACACAGAAGTGTAAATTTGTAGTTGTTGTGGACACACACACCTATACGTTTACACCCTACCACTCTATACCTCTGTGGCAGGGACCTGGTGAACATGTAAAATGGACAAGCACGTTATCAGATTTGCTAAACTATTGCCACTGGACTATACAAAGCATTGTTGACGTTCTGTAAGTAATGTATTGGTAATTGTGAAGCATCAGAATGGGACCTTTTCGATAGGCACTTCGACTTGAGTCAAATAGAATGAAAAAAGTGAAATTTAGCTTTCACTCAGCGTGGTATTTAAACGTGAAACGTGTTTCGAAAAATGGGATGCGAAGTATGAGGTTAAATTACTGGCTTGGTTTAAAAAAATGATATATTGTACTATTTCAAACTATATCATTTCCACAAGCAAATCCAACGGTGACGTCACTATTTTCGCAGATAACTGTACTAAAATTGTAAGTCATCAAGCTTAACTAACATACACAGCTGAAACACAACACTGTACGGTACATGAACATACAGTCGTTCAACGTCAACAAAACTGACTGATTAATATTTGCATATATCGAGATCAATGTTGCTTTTCAGTAGTTGATCCATTAAATACCTTAGTTACCAATTGCATCAGGCACGCTTGTATAAAAAGTGCCACCTTCAAAGTAAATTGCATTGTCAGATAATTGACACATTTGATTGACATTTAAACAAAAGCCAAATGTCGCATAATAAAATAAAATGGCTGACGATACTAACATTATAAACCCTAACCCGTAAGCTCTACTTGACCTATAACTGACTTCAAGTTCACTGTTGCAAGCTGGCTGAAAATACAAACAATTTCAATAATGGAAAGTATGAAGAGGGTTTTTCGTACCGATGAACGGATGTTCTTTTTATTGGGTTTTAATTTGATGAAATCAAAACGAGGCACGTGGAAGTGGATGTACTCAGTGACAATCACTTTCATGCTTGTCTTATTCAAGATAGCTGTGGCCTTCTTCATAATCTGCCATCTGATCCTCGACCAAGTGGAATTTTCAAGAATGAGCTTCAGTTTCTGTTCATCAAAAAATATCGCCAAATCCACCACATTCTGCGAAATTTGGAGAAAATCTCAATGGAAATTCTTGACGAAGATGCTGGAATTGTTCGCAGAATCTGTCGAAGAAAAATGGCCCTACGTGTCTTGACCACAGCTACCAGTGTGGGATTTATTCTGTGGAAATGCTTGATGTTTGGAAGCCAAAAGCAGTCGGATAACGTCAATTGGAAAATTTTAAGACATTACAAATTATTAGACCAATCTGCGGATATTGCCCTTGACATGGTCATCCTCGCATTAGTGGCCACTCACATCAATTCAGTTGCATTTTACACGTTCATTGGCAGTTTGATCACAACGAATTTCGAGTCCTTGAAAGCTATAAGGTTGAATAAACGTCCTAAATGTTATGCCAAGCCTGAAGCATTTTCTGTCACCAAACCCGGCAAGCGAAAGTTGAAAATGGTTTTTCAATTTATGAAGCTTCATCAAGAACTTTGCAGTTTGGTCAGACTTGTGGAGAAAACGTTCAGAGAAATTTTTCTGCTGTGGACCATTTCCGAGATAACCAGCATCGTGTTTGTCGTCAGGGCCATGGATTTGTAAAATTCTCTAAATGACCTCACCTTTGAACTGACATGGTCATTTGCCTTCTTTTGGACAACGTTTCTGGTGAAATCGGTGTGTGCTTCAAATATCAATGCAAAGGTAACTATCAAGGCTTGATATTTCTGGAGAAACAGCAGGTTTTTATAACGCCTGCTAATTCATCCATCAATCTATAATTGTAGCAGAAACACGACTGTATTTCAGCACAGGCCAAATGTGCACATTGAATACTTGCTGGGTGTAGGATTTTATTCTTTTTTATATTTTTAGGTTTTTGTGGGAATATTAAGTGCAGGGTCTATGAAAAGGTTGGCTTCTCCAAACGGCTCGTAAGGTGACAGCGATTGCCCGGCTATTAGGGGCAGCTAAAGCAGACTATAAATGGTTAGGTTAGCTGTAAATGTTCTATTTGAAGCACGCTATGGTATACGGCCTGCTTCAAATGTGACCATAAATGTATGTATTTCAGCCCTACTTATCTAGTAGGCAAAAAACACATTTGTCCTAACTGTCGGAATTTATCATTATTATGATTTTTTCGACATGTACATGTATATTGTGTGTTTTTGGGTTCATCCTAATTTAACCTAACCTAACCTAAGCTAACACCCTATCCTAACCCAAACTAATCTAAAGTTATAATTTCTTTATTTTGCTGTCCTAACCGCAGGCAATCACTGCCACCCTAAGAGTCGTTAGGAGAAGCCCATTTTTTCAGAGGAGAATTTTTGGTTAATCACGTGACAGTAATTTTTGTATTTTTCTATCAAACTGCTGTGTAAATAAGCTGAACATTTTCAACATTTCTAACGGGCACGCATAGGTGACATAACATTTGGGTGAAAAACCGCTATAAATGCACGATAACATAAATAATGATATCACTTGCATGTATATTGTGAATCAACAGAATTAATAGTCCCAAGAATGAATTGTGAGCAAACTCAACATCTTACTTAATACGATGGGTCACGAAGAGAAAAGCGCTAAGTGTACTAAAGTGCATTTACACTCGGACTTGTTACCATTTGGATGAAAACAACAGAAGAACATTGGAAGTTTTTCATTACTTCACTCGCAAATTCTACAACCGGTAAAATGACCACTGGCAAGATGGACAAACCTAACAAAACTGCACCAAAAGAACCCGAACGTTTTTGCATAAGACACATGTTTCTTTGGTTCTACGTGATTTTCTATTTTATTGGGCTGGATTTGATGGACACAACCAACCATGGCACTTCAAGGACCAAACAATTCTACGCTGCTACAGCCAGTGTCGTGCTTGTAACGTTCCATGCTAGCTTTTCTCTCATCATCCTACTGCATCTGATCTTTGACCCTATGGAGTTTTCCAAAATGAGTTTTTTAATGGCTGTCATGTCCATCCAGCTGGAATTGCTGTTCATCCAGCTGATTTTTCGCTACAAGCAAAGTCAGCTGATGCAGATTCTGGAAGATCTGAACGAGATTTCTTCAGACGTCCTGGACAACGACCCTGGACAAATTCTAAAGGTCAACCGAATAAGACTGACCCTTCGTGTTGTCGGAGGATCCCTCTTCAGCGGACTTTTCATTGGAAAAATCCTGCAGATTTTTCTTCACAAAGAAGCTCACGAAGCCTCCTTTTATGAAGAGTGGACAGTTTTGGAAGGAGTTCATCTGTCCGCACGCGCCATTGATGACCTGCTTGACCTGCTGACGATAATCTCGGTGACCCTTCGCATTGCCTTCGTGCTGTTCTATATGTTCATCGGATATTTGATCCTGGAGAATTTCGTAACCTTGCAAGAAATCAGCAAGAAAACTCCTGAAAATTCTGGCGACCCCAACGTTGTTTTCGTTTCTGCACCCCACCAATTTTGGGATGTCCGACACGCATCTGACAAGCACAAGACCAGCGACATGTGCCAGTTTCTGAAGCAACATCACAAATTGTGCAAACTTGTCGAATTGACGGATGTCACGTTTCGGAAAATTTTGCTCGTTTGGTCCATGTCGGAGTTGACCAGCATCGTTTTCGTTACCAGGGCCATGGACTTGGCGAATTCTTTCCAAGGACTATTGTCAGAACTGACATGGCCAATCCTGATGTTTCTGTCAACTTTTCTGGGAAATTCAGTGTGCACTTCAAGTATTAACGACATGGTAAGCTTTAAACTCAGTGGTGGAATTAAACCATGAGTGATTTGAGCATATTTATCTTAAAATTAGAAAAAAAAGACTAATTACGGTACGGTAGTATTATAAAAAATATTCTGAGAGCTTAGGAATATTTCTTTATTTGATTATTTTGATGATTATAGGAATAATCGTGCGTTTATTCTCAAATGTTTATTCCGATTGACGCGTAAAAGCCAGTTAACTTTGGCTTTTCTCTTTGTTTATATTTGTGTATATTTGTAAATATTCAGTAAAGGATTCCTATTGGAATAACTATTTTAACATTGGTGTTAATGCTAGTTTGCATATCAATCCAATTCAGACTTGAGAAATTGCAATAAACTTCAAAAATTCGGTGTATATGCTTCAAATTTGTTCAAATTAACTCGTCCACTGTATGTATAATGACAATATCCTTAGAATTACAAGAAACCAGTTGTCTTTCATAAACCATTTCAGTTAGATGCGAGTGGATAATTATCATGGTCTAATATTTTATTAAATGCCATGTACACTGTAGTGTCAGGGTTCGAATCTTGAGAATTTGGGTGAGAATCCTGATGTAGTAGCTCTATTTAACCATGTCAAAATCAGGTGATTCCAAGTGGAGTAACTAAATTAACATCATTGTTTATTGACAATTTGAAAATCAATTCCATTTCAGACTTTTTGCAAAAATTCCGATAGCCATGCTTCATATTGATGTACAAATTCATGTTCTTGAAACCATTTATCTTTCAGAAAAAATATGCAATTAGATGATGGATGCCGTCACTTGTTGATGTATTGATTGTTGCAAAGTTAATTACGCTTGTTTACTTTGCATGCACGTGCGCCATCTATAAGCTAAGTGGCAGACTATAGTGTGCCATTACGAGTAGAAAATCATTATCACATTACTGAAATTGTTTGAGAAATTATTTTCTCGATATCATAAACTTCAGAAAAATGTGGGGGGTGATAACTAATATGTTTGCACTGACTAATAAATGGCCATTGCTGTCACGCAATTGATGAATAAGTCATCAATGTATATTATAAAATACTTTCCACTCCTCGATGGATATGGTATAAAAAAGCGTTGCGCTGGTCCGAAAATTCAGTACTTAAGTCAGGGGAAAGTCAGTACAGTGCTAGTCAAGCTGCCCATTTCAAGATGGCCACAAATCCCCAGACAGAACCAAAATCCACGAAACAGTTTCGCATAGAACGAATTTTTCGTTCGTTCTACGTGATTTTCTTCATGATTGGAATTGATCTGGCGAAGAATTCTAGGGACAGCTACACGACGAGGAGACAGATTTACGCGACAGTAGCCACTGTCTTCATTTTCGTCTTTCACACCAGCTTCTTCTTGCTCATACTGTTTCACTTGATCAATGATTCCATGGATTTCTCCAAAATGAGCTTTCTGTTCGCTGTCCTGTCAGTCCAGTTCGAACTGGTTTTCATCCAGGTTGTCTTCCGCTACAAGTGGCGCCAGCTGGGTCAGATTTTGCGCAATTTGGACGGAATTTCCTCGGAAATTCTGGAAAACGAGCCCGTGGAAATCCGCGCCATCTACCGGACCAAACGAACATTGCGCTATGGAGGATTGGCTATTTTCAGCTTTTTGCTAATTGGAAAATGTGTCCAAATAGCGAAAAACCTCCAAGAAGACGATCCTAACCCTAAGGTTGACTGGCAATTTTTTGAAAATACCAATTTGTCGAATCAGACCATTGATGATGTCCTCGATCTGATCATTATCGCAGCGGTGACCTTTCACATCACCTTCGTCCTGTTTTACCTGTTCATCGGCTACTTAATGAATAAGAATTTTGCAAGTTTGCAGAAAATCAGCTTGACACACAACGAGGATGCTTCAGACTCAGTGGCTGCTTCTGTCTCCGACCGGAAGTACTTCTGGAACGTGAAATCCTCCTCCCATGACACCGTCTTGTGGAGGTTTCTTGAGCTCCATCAAAGACTCTGCTATCTGGTAGTCTTGGTGGACGAAACCTTTAAGGAAATTCTGCTCGTGTGGTCAGTGTGCGAGATAACAAGCATCGTGTTCGTCACTAGGGCCATGGATCTGACCAGCTCCTTCGACGGGCTTTTGTCCGAGCTCTCGTGGCCAATCATCATGTTCTTGACCACTTTTCTGCTCAACTCGGTGTGCACTTCAAGCATAAACGACAAGGTAACAATGGTTGGAAGGAATTTTGCCTAATTTGTGTCAGATCAAAGCCTTGCTTTTTTGAGTTGCATCTTAAAACTGGGTCAGATTTTCATCGTTACATCTGTATTTTTAATACAAAAACACAATAGATGGGTTGAAGCTCAAAGTATTCAAAATAAAAATGATAACTAGTCATTTGGTTAACCCCAACCCCGGAAGTTAGCTTCTCCTAACGGCTCGTAGGCTTGCAGTGATTGCCTGGCTGTTAGGGGCACCTAAATATGAAATTACATTGTTAGGTCATTTAAAACACAAAAACAAAAAAGTTAAGAATAAGGCGTCACAAAAAACTACGTTTTTTCGGCTACAACCTTTCATGCATTATATGGCCGGCGTAGAATCGAGAAGTTGTTGATATAAAAGCGCTTCAGCTCAACGAGTGGCGACGCCATATTGAATTGGGGACGCATGCCCAAATTGAACCTAACACGGGTGCGTTTCGAAATCGGGGCATACTGTGAACGATTGTATTTTTTGTAGTTGCAAATGTCGAAATCGGGTTAGGCCGCGGTATCGAATGTATTTTTTGTAAGCTTACGATTGCCGATAAACACGTGATGGGGCGACATCCATCAATAATCTTCAAACACAAAAAATTTCGCCACGAAATTAACATGTGTGCCTAGTTTCAGCGCGCTATGACGGGGATAAATAATTTTAAAATGCTTTCGTATATATCCGTGACAGACGAAAGTAAAGCGAAACCAACTATAGAAAGGTTGTAAAAAGTTAAAAGGATAAATTCCGACAGCCAGTTAGGACAGGTGACATTCTTGTATACTATGCCATTAGCGTTGAAATATAAATGTTATCTGTACATTTGAAATGCACTATATCGAAATTTATATTACTTAATGTATCACCATAACATGAAAAATCAACAGTTGAATATATATTCATTCTGAATATTGCATTCATTTCCTAGCTGGCAAGTTGACAGGCGTCACGCAAAATCCACTTGGTAGATATGGATAAAGCAAATAACTTAACACATTTGCTCACATTATACATATGCACATTATAACACATTATCCAATATTCATCAATTAGATGACAACGTTCCAGAACAAGGCTGAATTGTTGATGTTATTAACGTAATTGTAATACAGGGGAAGGAAATTGAAAATACGATAAAGCTAATATGTCAAAGTGGGACAAGAATATTGACGAGAACGTTGTGCAACATTCATTATCCAGAATTGGTGAAGTTGCTGAAAATGGAACCGAACAAGAAATGCACTTATCTGGAGCAAATTTTCAAACTCTACTTCTGGATTTTTTTTCTCCATGGCGTCGATCTTACTGCTGATCCCAACTGCAGCAAGAAACGCAAGATATTGAGAATGTCGCTTGCCGTCTTAACATCGGTATCGAAGATTTGCGTCACTAGTTTCACGTTACTATACCTGGTTTTCGGCACTCTGGACTTGTCAGACTTTAGCTTTTTCGTCTCTGTTGCCCTCATCCAAACCGAAGTAGTCATCATCCAGTTCGAATTTTTCTTCAACAAGACAAGGCTGAGGAACCTGATGCAGGACTTGGACGAAATGTGCCAACTGCTTGTTGGAAGGCAATCCCAGCAATTCCGAAATTTAGTCAGGGCCAAAAACGCCATCTGGATCGTCAATCTGGCCATATTTTCCTGCATAATGGCCCTGAATCTGGCCGAGGTGCAGGCGATCGACAATGTCAAAATCGTCAAATCAGTCCAAAGCTGGCTGGTCTCAGTTTGGGCAAATTACTCGGATATGCCCCTGAAACCTCTGCTGTTGGAAAAGGCGATATATTCAACAATTTGTCTCACACTGTTCACCCATGTTTTCATCGTGGTCTTTTATCTGAAAATCACCTTTCTCGCAGTCCAGTATTTCCGAAACCTTGAGAAATTCAGTTTGAACCAAAAACTACCACGCTTTGGGATCAAAGGCTCCAGAGTTGTTGCTGCTTGGGACCCACAGGCAGAGCTGAATAAAGGCAGCAGTAATGTTTGGACATTCCTAAAGTTACATCAAAAGATGTGCAGTTTGGTGAAGTCAATCGAAAAGATGTTCAAGCGGATTTTGCTGATGTGGAGCGTTTTTGAAATCACATGCATCATATTTGTGGTCAGAGCTATGGACCTGTGTGACTCGTTGGATGGACTCATGTCCGATATGATGTTGCCAGTCGGGACGTTTATGTCAACGTTTATTTGCAAATGCGTTTGTACCTCGGTTATTAATGAAAAGGTAGGTCTTCAAAACTCAAGGTGCTTCTGTCGCAAGCCAACTTTAACTGCTCCACCTAAATGGGCAAGATACTGAGCTGAAATATTCATAATCTCACAAACGCATGAAATATTGATGCGTTAATTCCTCAATTTGCAAAACATCTGTAAGCCTCCTTCAGGATCATGAGCTGCTTTCAATTAATTTGGAAGGCTTACTTTGTCCTAAATGTGTCAGGGGACGTTCAAACATTACATCGACCTAAAATCTAATCAATTTTGTGCTAAAATTAGATCATGCATCGTGAATTTTAGCTCATAGAAGTCAAAAGAAGTTCGCATATGGCGATTTTTTCTAGTATCACTTACTTTATTATTACGAGAAAAATCGCCATATGCAAAATTTTGTTGCCAAACTGGATCAGAATTGATGTATTTTAACCTAAACGTCATAAAACAGTAATGATGAGATCGTCATTAGAATAACCCCCTATGACTCACTTCATCATTTTGCACCACCTTAGTTGATGACAATACTTGAATGTCCCCACTACATTATAACGCTAAGAATAGCTTGTGTTTTCCAAATCTTGGACCGGTCACAGGGATTCGTGTTTTTTACATGTTATTGGTCTTGGACAAATTGGCTGACTTTCAAGAAAAATTTTTATTAGCCTTAAACACATTGGCTGATATGCTAAAATAGTATATCATCACTTTTTGGTGATTTTCAGACCCCCCCTCCTTCATGTCAGCATTTTTTATCATTTTCATATCCACCACCAAGATTTATTGGATTTTCATGTACTTTAATTTATTGGAACTTGTCTATTGAACTCATTGAACGTGTTTATAGTGAATTTTCATGTCCTAAGCAATTATTTATGTCATCGTGATTATAATAAATAATAAATATTTTGTTTTGATTATTTTAGGTTTTGCGATCGTTGGAGATGATTACAGAGTCGGACGAAAATTTCCCAGACGATAGACGAACGAACGATTTTCATCTGAGCTATTCATCAGTTGTGAGTGTACCGAAATGTTTTCACATCCTTTCCTTGTAAATCTGCTCCTCAAAAATACTACTTGGGCTCAAAAACACCATTTTGGGCGAAATCCTTTTGAATGTGAAATGTTACTTATGTTTTCAGGCTGAAATCAAATGTCAGCTGTATGTGCAATATGTGAACGTGGATCCTCCCTGCCTGACAGGATGGGGCCTGTACGTCCTCCGAAAGGGCATCATCCTCATGGTAAGCAATCTGGAGATTTGATACATCAGCCCCTTCCATCCTAGAACTTAAGATGTTCGTGTTCTTTAGGCTGCTGGAAATGTCCTTACGTACGTCTTGGTTCTGTACAACATCAGAGGTGTGAAAACACCGCCCGTCCCCGTCATTCTTGATAACAGCACAGTTACTTCAACTACATCGTCTATTTTTATGTAGATTCTGTATTTGTGTATGGAAGAATGAATCAAACTCTCTGTGATGTAACGCAAATTATACAAAATCTGGAATTCGAAGTTTCTGGAACCAAATTGATATATTTGCACCAAAAGTACACAATCAAATTATATTTATTTATCTGTGTGTTCATGTTGAGAAAAGCTGAAATAAAACAGTTCTATTAACGCTTTGTGGAAAATTCAGCTTGTTGGCAAGCACGTTGTATTATAAGGGGCGCAATCTATAGATTATGCTTTCAGCTTTGAGTGTCGCAAGATGGCGGCGTTTAAGTATTATGTCATCACCTTAGGAAGGGGGTCAACCAAATGCTGAGAAATAATGACGTTTTATAAAAAAATTGGCTTAAAATCAATTATTTGTTATCCAGTTTTACGGAAATGTTCGCATATGGCGTTGTTTTTCATCTTATTTGCTTCATGGTGACTTTTATTGGCAAAAATTAATCATTTTTATCTAAGTTTATCGCAAAATTTTGATGTTTTTGGAGTATTTTGTTGGCAGATTCACCGCAGCTGCTATTGTCCTTGGGTCATTACCGGTCGCCATATTTGAGCCGTACTTGTCTCGTTGTGGCTTGGAAATGCATGGAGGCTATGAAGGCGATTTGCAGAAATTAATGATGTGGTGAGTTTCATACTTTACATTTTATTGAACAGATTTTAAGTTCGTTCAAATTATCGTGTGGTTTCATTCTTTGATAATTGGCTTTTTAACTTCGCTGCTGCACGCGTCGTCTAATTAAAATTATAATTTATGCAAATGCAGTTTGCCAAGAAGAAGCGTTTACGTCATCGTCCTCCATTGTTTTTCGCTTGTTCTTTGTCTCTTGGCGTGGAGCAAGTTTTGGGAATGTTCGCTGCTTACGAACGCATCTCATGAAAAATCAAAGGAACACGGTTTGGAGTAGTTAATCAGGATCCCTTTTAGGAATTAAGGTAAGACAATTAGCATGGTTTTTAGTCATTTGCAAGTGGTCTGAAGGTGCGTTTACACTACACTGTACATGTACACTGTATATCAAAAAGCATTGTTATATTACAAATTAGTTTTATCTCTGTTGTAAAACTTGTTTTATAACACTCACTCGATACTGCAAGATGCTAAATAAAAACGTTCTTATCATTTTCATAACGTAGCATATACATTAACACGTTTTGTAATATACATGTAATGTAAACGCACTTTGAGTCTACAGCATTAGAGCAGAGAATCATCTGGAAGATCCCCAGATGACACTGAAAATGCAGTCCTACAATTCTATGACCTCATGATGAAAAATAATGCCAAATGACCAGCCCAAAGTGGGCTTGGACATGTTTACAAAATTTGTACTTGTATTTAATCAGCCATTTACCCAAAATGGTGAATGAAATAGCTAGGAAATGACAGGGTTGTGCACCAACTGCTTTTCTATTATCATTTTTGGCAAAATCACGATAATAACATATGATGAACCCTGGAAAGTATTCGTTTTTCAAGGATTATCAAAGATACCCATTTTTATTGTTAAACCACTTTAAAGATTTCCCATCATAAAGTTTTGAAGATCGAATCATTTATTTATTTCTCCTAGTGAAAATAACGAAATAGGTTGCCATTATGGAACAGTGGAAATTACATCCCTGTTACAGCCCATTTTATATCACCATCGAATTGCAATTACGAAAGTATCAGAGAAAATAGCTTCAAACTGGCTTTTAGCTTTTGTTTTTAGACCATTTCTGACTGCATTTTGATTAATACTATGCATAAATTCGTCATCAAAAAAATGTTCTTCTCAGTGTCAATAGATGGCGCCTTATTAAAATTTATAATTTATGCATACCCCTTAGGCAAAAAGAAAGGAAGAAGAAGCGTGACGTCATCGCAGCCATGTTGAACAACATGGCAAATTTCCACATGCCCGTCCGTTATCGATGGTTTTAAAGTTCTCCAATCATGCGATCTGTGAAGGCCTGAACTAATAAC
Source organism: Kryphioiulus occultus (assembly GCA_034687865.1). Lineage (NCBI taxonomy): Eukaryota > Metazoa > Arthropoda > Diplopoda > Julida > Julidae > Kryphioiulus > Kryphioiulus occultus. The sequence continues at coordinate 17,235 of JAQGAF010000762.1, read as the reverse complement.
TTACGCCACACTCATTGGAGTAGCAGCGAAGGATTTATCTAAATGATTCAGGATGTGACAAGGTAAGTTGTTCATCAGTGTTTTTAACGTTTTCATACCTCTATTGACTCTTGGTATTTATCACCATGTTTTCTCACTTGGTCTCATTATCACAACCCAATATCAAATGAGCCATGAGCTATTATTCGTTGATTAATTCAGTTCCAAAAAGGTGCGAACCAATGTGAAATCATGGTTACACTATTGACACATGCTTATTATTTATCGATATTTCTTCTTTTAGGTTGTTCTGCTAGAAGTGAGTCTAGGAAATTGCTGAATTTACATGGATTAAAAGAAAACCTATATACATGTATTCTAACATGGATGGAATGTCAAGAAACAAGAAGCCTGTAAGCCATCGATACTGTAATTATGTTAATTGCAAAAAGTTAGTTGGAACGTTACCTTCAAATCATCATTACTTTCTCCAGGAAATCTAAGCCGGTAGGCCTAATGTTTTTTTCTGTACATGCGAATTTAGACCTATTTTCGACCACCCTGCAGAATCGTACATGCACGTGCTTGGTATCCTGAATTCACTATTTCCGACCCTCTGGAAAACCTTGAAAAGTCAAGGAGGTTGATATGATAGACCTGTAAAAATCAGGAAAATTGTCTTGAATTTGTTGTGGCAAAGTAATTTTGATTAAGAAGAGTATCTCTAAGGCTAATTAATGTCTGTAATTAATGCTTGCAAGTATAATCTACATGCATATATATTCGATATGAATGGATATAAAAGGCAGTCAGGGAAATTTGACTAAGATTTGGTCGGACACCCTGTAAATAGTTTGTCATTTTATTAGCTGAGTAAGTTTTCATCAAACTTTGGATTGAAACATATTTGGGAGAAAACAGTTGTAGTTGCATACACTTCAAATCCTGATTATCTTTAGTGATCTTTTTTAAAATGACGATGTGTGAAAATTGAAAGCATACCAAACAAGATTAAGGCAAATGAAAAGCATCTCTTGGGCCGTCTAAATTAAGATTTCGATCAGTTTAAACCGATACATTTTGTGATAAATTTTCAGTTGTTATTTGGTGGTACTTCCTCGATTAACGTTTTAAAACTATGTTGACAAGTTTAGATATCCTTGGGTTGTTTATTGCCTTGATGACTATATATACTATATCTTAATTCTATATGTCACTTAGGGTACTGAAATTAGCTCTGATCTTTAATTGTCTTTTTAACCTTTTATCTTGCGTTAGGCTGACAGCCAGAGGACAGCAGTGGCAAAGAAGTGTTTTCTGTCAACCGTGTGGTCAACGATGTGATCATCGTGTTGGAAGTCCATCAGTTGTTTCCCTGCTCTGTTTCATGCATATATTTTACGACTCATGTTGGATTGTGCGTTTCATAGGTCCACTGTGACATCACAATAAGTGCATGCACAGGTATAGTGCAAATAGTTGATTATGTTTGTACGCGGTTTGGAGATACAAGCTTCTTCAGACAATCATAGATGCCATGATGGCCAGAATGTCTCGTATATGCATAGGTATTTTGCCATTGGAAGGTGTACAACTTGTTATTTAACGTCATATATATCAGACTCGTATATGACTTGTTATGGCTAGTACTGTTATCATAAGTAATTTTACGTAACAATTAAGTTGCAAAAAAATCATCTCATATGATGACCCATGGAAAAATGCGACATAACATCATGTTAAATACAGTTTTTTTCTCCTCATCTTCAAACTATTTCTCACTTTGCTTATTATACGTTTTGGTAGATAGTGTAAACCCCTAAAAGTCGCACATTTTTAAAAGTTTAGTTCCATAATTTAATTGTTCCTTTGCGGAACTAGTCAAAATACCTGTTCTAAGTGTTCAATTGGTTCCACTGATTGAGTTTATTCAAACAACTATTCCGCCACCAAAATGATTTTCATTTATGGAATGACAAGTTCATTCGGATATCGGCATGTTTCATTCAAAACTAAAGCAGAAAACCTAAGTTCAACGTTTTAAAAAAATATTTTATTTCCAAAAATGGGTCGTTTTGGTCCTCATATGAGTTCACTTCGAGTCCCTAAATTCATTCTATAAAGCTGATTTCGCGCATTATCTTGTCATGTTCATATTCTGTATCCAAATAAGTTGTACATGTCTTTCCAAAAATAACTTGCAAGAATAGTTCGAAAAAACTAAATCCAACTTTTTGATTAAATATTCAATCTCCAAAAGTGTTCATGTAGTTCCAAAAAAAAAGGTGATAAGAGTATAATTTTCATCCGTATTTACATCTGAAATTTCGATTCCGTGGAATTCATTTCGGTTGTCGTATTCGTCAAGATTCTCTTGTAATTGCATGGAAAAAAACGTATTCCAGACACATTCTATATCTAAAAAACCGGTCGTTTCGACCGTATTTTCGCTCCCCTCGTTTAATGCTGATTTTGCAAGTTATCTTGGTAAATTCGATTGTTTTGTTGTATTCAACGCGTCTAGAATATCATGTTCAATATCAGTGCTGTTATGTTATGCAATTATTTATCACTGTATTAGTGGGAAATACTCTTACGTCCACGATCCCGAAGTATCTCCAAAAATATATGGTTCCATCCCCAAAATTTCCTCTGCAAATACCAAATTTACTTTGATCGCCTGAAATTCATTTGTCTTATTCGTTTGTATTGTATATGCATTTCATTCGATTATGCTGTATTTTGAATTGATTTTGAATGCAATTGTTTGCGTGGAAAAATAAAAAAATTACAAGTCAAAGCTCTCGAAAATAAATATTCTAAGTCCAAAAAAGTAGGGTTAAATCTCTTTAAAATCTGTAGAATGGTGCATCTAAAGAGATAGGCTAAAAACGGGCTTCCCCCACCCTTCCCCCGGTCCTCCTCTCTCCCCCTTCCTCCCCGCACCCTTTCCAGGCACGGTAGAGGAGGAGAAGCTCGGAGACGAAGTCCCAGAGTAAGGGTGGCGAGGAAGCCATGTTTTTTTTTCAATTCTGATGCGGGATTCGAACCCGCAACCTACGAAGACTGAACTTCGCAGAGCGATGTCTTTACGGACACAGCCACCAGAACAACACTGATAGGATGAATTAATCGGGCTATTTCTGTCTTACTTTACAGGAGGAGCTGCAACCATGACCCATCACTAGATGGCGATGCAACCATGCACCCTCAGTTTTTCATGACCCTCACAACACATTTTAATTACTCAATTACTCATAGAATGGGAAATAAAAGACAACTTAAACAGCAAATTCAAAGATAACACTTTATTAAAGGGAAAAAGCAAACGAACAAAACGAGTCCAGCTTGAGACAATATTTCTGTATGCGTATGCTGCAACAATAACCAAGACAACGAATACAGTCAAAGTTTCGACAGGTGCTAATACAGCGAAAAAAGGGGGCAACATTAACTAGTCGTAAATAAACATTTCGAGAAAATCAACGCTAGATTAAAATAACTTCGAAGAGGTTATAAGTTATTTGAGACTGTAATAATAAAGATGAATATTAAAAATAAAAAATGGAAATTCAACCACGAAAGAGCGAAATGTGTCTTTTTCCTTCCCAGGTGACTGAAGAGCTCCGTAACCTGCAAATGCAAAATAAAAATGAGATTTTTAGTGTGTAATGTTCGGGAAATGGAGAAGTGATAACTTTTATAGAGAAGGTAAGATAAAAAGCAACGGTTGATTTTAAACCGGATGATTATAGCATCATCTTCGGTTTATAAAAATACATAAATAAAAGTACTCATTTTGGGGTATTTTAAAAAATCGTGGCAATTGCACCATCTTTTTCGTTCTTTTTCGTGCTGATCTTGAGAATAGACACCAATACGATTGTAATGGGCCAAAAACCAGATCATTTTAGCATCATTTTCAGTTGAAAAAAATAATAAATAGAAGTACACATTTTGGGGTATTTTATGAAATCGTGGCAATTGCACCATCTTTTTCGTTCTTTTTCGTGCTGATCTTGAGAATAGACTCCAATACGAGTGTAAAGGCCAAAAACCGTTCGATTTTAACAACATTTTTGTTTTTCGACAAAAAAAAGTAAGTCTATAGCGTTTGGTTTTTTTCCAGAAATCGTGAAAAATGCACCATTTTTTTCGTTCTTTTTTCGTGCTGATCTTGAAAATTGGTCACAATACGAGTGTAATGGGCCAAAAACCAAATGATTTTAGCATCATTTTCGTTTTTAAAAAACAAAAACAAAGTTATACATTTTGGGTTTTTTTGCCAAATCGTGGCAATTGCCATATCTTGTTCGTTCTTTTTCGTGCGGATCTTCAAAATAGACCCCAATACAAGTTTATTGGGCCAAAAACCAGATGACTTTAGCAATCATTTTCGGTTTAAAAAAATAAAAGCATACATTTTGGGGTATTTAAGGAAATCGTGACAATTGCACCATCGTTTTCGTTCATTTTCGTGCTGATCTTCAAAATAGACCATAATACGAGTGTAACGGGTCAAAAACAGTTTGATTTTAACAATATGTTTGTTTTTCGACAAAAAAGTAAGTCTATAGCCTTTGTTTTTTCCAGAAATTATGAAAAATGTGCCACCATTTTCGTTCTTTTTTCGTGCTGATCTTTAAAACAGACCACAATACGAGTGTACTGGGCCAAATACCAGATGATTTCAGTATTATTTTCGGTTTAAAATAATAATATACATTTTGGGGGATTTTATGAAATTATGGCAATTTTGCACCATCGTTTTCGTTCTTTTTCGTGCTGATCTTGAAAATAGACCCTCAATACGAGTGTAACGGGTCAAAAACCGTTCGATTTTAACAACATTTTTGTTTTTCGACAAAAAAAAGTGTCTACTCTTTGGTTTGATAGCACATTGATGAAAATTTCACAATCGTTTAACAATAGTTAACATGTTTCAACTGAAAGAATTACAGAATGGAGGACTAATTGCGATGATGTTCGTGAATAGATTTTTTCTATCGAATCGAATATTATCACGCCAAATATGAGCAGTGAGATTAAAATTGATTTTCGATAACCATCACATTTGGTGAGAATGACGATTACAAAGCTTCATCAGTCGGAATGGCATAAACTAAGCGTAATTACCATTCTTAATGAGCAGCAGAAAACAAAAGGTATTTCCGCCAGCAATGCTGAAAGCCCCTCAACGAAACTGCCATGTACATGTAACGAGATCACGTGACCGGGTTTCGTCCATTAATTTGTCAAAAAATCCAGATTTAAGTAATGTTTGGCGGCTACTAATTTATGAAAAGAAAATTCCTTGCGTTTTCCATGGTTATATTCTAATTTTTCAGGTTCAAAAAATGGTATAATGATTAACTGTGTGCCACAATCCTAAGGAAAACTAAGTTCTCCGTCAACATCAGCAAACAAAGGTATCCCAACGATATACATATATTTTACGAACGTTACTTCTTCGAAAAACTACCAGACAGGATAGATTTTAGGTACATTTTCCTCGAAATGTTATATTATCACTATGCTGCATTTTAGGAGAATGGCAGATTTGATTATCAGGTAAAATTATTTGTGTCGATTTCTCAGAATTTTAACGAATAAACAAAATACAATTTTGATATTGGAAAATTCCAGGTTTCGATTCACAATTCCCTGAGATTTTCAGGTTTCCATGTTGGCTAAAAAATTCCCTGTGGTTTCCAGGTTTTCTAGGATGGTGGTCACCATGTTATGATACTGCTTATGTCCCTGTCTCTGACCTTCACAGCAGCTCATGCTAGCAACAAACTTACAAAATTGTTAGTTTATAAAAAGCTCAAACAGGACAGCATTCCCTCCAGTATTAACAAGAAATACAATTTTGATAGTGAAAAAATCCAAGCTCTCTGAGTTTCCCCATGTTTTCCAGGTTGACTGTAAAATTCCCTGAGATTTCCAAGTTTTCCAGGTTGGCAGTCACCATGTTACGTTATTTCTCATGTTTAACAGTCACAGCAGCTAATTTCAGCAACACCTAGCAACAAAGTTTCACACAATTGCCAGTTCGTAACAACCTCAAAAACATTTGGCATTAATCCCTCCAGAATTAGAGCAAATTACACGCCCCAATTTTCGATCCACATTGAATCCAATTACAGTAATAGCATGCACATCAGTCGCCATTACCATCATTGTTTGCTGTTCAATTAAGCTTCAGCACTGCACTGACCAACAGTCCTCATAGCTCTCCAGGACGAAATTGATACCAGAACAAAAACCCATACAATGTCCAGTGAAAACAGTGAAACAAGCCAGGCCCAAGCTCCAGGTCACATCGAAACCAAATGGTGCCAAAGCGAATGCTTCAAGGCCTTCAGGCCGATCTTCGCAGTTTTGTTTCTGTGTGGCATTGACGTCACCGGATATGATCGCTACCGCTACATCCGGTTAATCTACACCTACACCATGCGACTCATCCTTGTCCTGTCCCAAATTGCTGCTTCCTATTCCATCATCCTGATCGTGATGCTGAAGATCAAGTCAGTAGGCATGGCCAGCTTCCACATCACTGCCCTTCTGATCGTGTTTCAGGTTTTTGTGGTGTACGTCATCATGACCTTGAAGTGGACGAAGATCAGGGCCTTCTTCGTGGACTTCTGCATGACCTGCAGCGCCATCATGGGCTACGAATCCAAGGTGTACAGGAGCACCAAGATCATCATCAAGGGCTCTGTGGTGCTCATTGTGGTCAGTTTCGCCATCTTCACTTGGGCAGCCTACAGCCACTCTGGCCATCGGGCGTTCAGGACAACAGAAGTTAACAGCAGCCACTTCCTGTTTCTGGGTGTTGATGAGACGCCAGCTTTCTACCCCACGTTGTACACCATGGTGGTGTTTTCGACTTGTTTCCACATGGTGTTTGTCCTCTGGTACCTCAACGTCTGCTTCATTCTCATCAAAAGCTTCCAGAGTCTGAGGAAGATCACATCTGATGGGGACGTTGGAACTTCTGCTAGGGCAGTGGCAAGCAAAGCATCCACATTGCTGACCAAGAAGGTGGTCAAGTTTCACCGCAGCCTCTGTCTGATGGTCCAGACCTTGGACGACATTTTCCAGGAAATTGTTTGCATCTGGCATTTTTCGGAAGTGACGTCCACCATCTTCATCCTCAGGGCCATGAACCTGAACATGCCCAATGCTGCCAGCTCCTTCGACTACAGCCAAGTTGCCATTATTGTCGTCTGTTTGGTGGTGTTTGTGCTCCAGGCTGTGGTGGCATCGTACATCAACAATGAGGTGGGTGCAACCATGAGATCAGCAAAGTGAAGCCTATATATATAACGATCATTCACGATGGTTTTTGTGGATACCGATAATTGTAGAGTTGAGTGACATAACTAATTTAGACTTAAGATCTCAACAGAATAACTGACAGTGTGTGGAAAAATAATGGGGACATTGACATGCTGGACAATAGGATTTTTTGGTGTTGGCAATATGGTTTTAAAGGTACTTCAAACCTTTAAAGAGCAATGCTAATTTCAGCATCCTCCCTGGAGAGCAAAATTTCCGAAATTAAACGAATGATGACCTTAGAAAACAAACGAATGATACAAGATATACGGATACAAGACGGATAGTTGCTGTACTAATGCAACCTGTAGCAAGAATTTGCCTTAATATGCAAGAAAATATGTCTCAAAGTTCCAGTATAATCCAATTTACGATGAATGCCCCGTACAAAGAAACCATTTTTTCAAGCATTAGAGGGAAGTTCACATACAATTCTTACTCCAACATCGCTAAAGCAAATCTAAGATAAACAAACGAATGATGGGATTGTTCAAAAATTGCAACGAATGATGCCCTTAGAAAATAAACGAATGCTGATCTTAGAAAACAAACGAATAACAGAATTACACCAGAGAATGATAGAATTACAGAAGGTTTGATGCTTCATTGCGGATGACAATAACAAATGGATAAAAATATCTGAATTTGACGCAAATGTTTTCATTAACAAGCTGGAAGATGTCAAAGTCTCAAAGTTTTAATCCAATTTGTAATGAATGTGCAAAGATATGCCATCATTTTTGGGACACTCAAGAAACTAAAGAATGAGTGTACATTTCATTAGCCACTCAATCAATTACTTTGGCAATTCAATATTTCTGGAAATCCAATTCTCCAAGTGGAGTGAAAATGGCGATGACGCTTACAGACGTCATTGCTCGAGTTCCAAGAAATGTCTTCATCCATTAGCATTTAGTGAATCCTCCAGAGATTCATCAAAACACTTAGTCAATCATCAAATAATCTACGCGCATTGAAGAGGGTACACAATGTACAATGGCTTGAAAGTGCAGTTTAGATGATGTCCTGCTAAAGAGGCAGACACAATGACCTCCTGGAGAACTGGCTAACTAGCGTCTTACATTGTTTATATCTCTCTGAAAGTCGTTGCATAACACTAATGTATCTTGTCAACAAACTAACTAAACTAGAATTGCATTAAGCCTTAACTAATGATAGAGGTTTAGCTTATACTGTAGATTAGGTCTTCCATCATAGAGAAAACCTCTCATTATGCATTTGAAGACAACACATGACTGCCATCAACCACCACATGGAACTGGCATGATAACTTGCAAACAAGCTTTTATATTCTATATCAGTCCATTTGAATTCTCCAGTATCATTCTTAGTTTTGAATATGCCACAATGTACACTGTAGAGCGTCGAAAATTGCAGTATTGTGACCTGTGAGGTTTAAAATTTGGCAAATTTTTTAAACTGGGGGCGTTCAAGCATTACGTCATCTTTGAAGTGAGGATGATGGGAGGGTTGACAAAATAATTACGAATGGATAGTAAGAAGGCAGCGGGAAGTGGATTAACTAAATTTAATCATAGTTATGTGGCATACAATTTTTGGTTCAATCTATCACTAGTCATCCGATATTTCAAAAATATTACCTACATTTTTCTAAAATGTGCTTTTGCATGACTAAAATATACATTACAACTAAAACCATTGTGCACTGCAATAAAAGTGAAAACTGCACGTATTTATCACCATCAACCCACTGCGTTTTTAACATACAGTAGAATGCGTTTTTGTTGTTTTTAAGGTTGTGGACTCCTTAAAGATCATCACCAACGTGGACGAAGGTGCAATCAGAGAATTTTGGACAATGGATCGCCGTTTGACTTTCATGTCTACGGTATTCATGCATGTGTTTATACATTAATTCAATTTTCCCTGATCACCATCACCAGCCTACATGTAAGACAACATGCATTTGGGAGAGATAATTGAAGTTGAAACAACTCCCAAAAAGATAACTAGTTATGGATGAGTTAACATTTACAACTTATCCAAATTCAGGTCGTTATGTAAAGAAGAAGAATTTGCTGCTACCAGAACTGCCCAATGAGCAACACAATATTCCTTAAAAATGCTGTAACAGCGTTTACAGTTGAATTATTAATTTCATTTTTTAACCATATACAGATAGAGACGAAATCTCAACTTTATTCCTTCTACGTGACTATCGATCCACCAGGACTGACCGGATGGGGGCTGTACGTCGTCAGAAAGGGGTTCATTTTAGCTGTGAGTAATGTCTATTCGTTTAGAAACTACACAGGACATGTATTTCCTAATATGATTTATTTTTGCATTTCAGGCAGCAGCAAATATCTTAACATATGTGTTGGTTCTCTATGGTATCCAAGATCGCTCCACCCTACCCTCAGATAAAGACATTCTGTTACAACTGCACCAGGAAGAGACTTAGATTAGTTTGTAATTTGCAAATCGAGTCGAATGCATATCAAATATCTACACCTGCCAACCATCACACCAATGTATCATAAACCCAAGAAATATGTAATGACCAAAAGACAAAGACAATGCTAGTGGTGTTAAATTTGAAATCCAGATGTGATTGTTACAGATATTTCTGGTATCACCCTTTCCCAACAAGCCACTTGCATATTGCTGCAACCGGAAGTGTTACACAAATGAATAAAGCACTCAAAAAAATGTCATAATGTTGCCAGTATGGACACAGCCATGCCTGATTAAACTGGGCAGAAACGGAAATTTTTCTTGGGCAAATATGGAGAGCACAAAGCAGAAGAAACCAAGCCTAGGTCTTCGAAGCTCAAATACACCGGTCTAGGCAAGTCCCAACGCATGAGAACCGAACATGTGATGTGACAAACTAAGAAAGTTTTATCTCATTCGCTCGAATATGGGAGCGATGTGGAACGTGAGAATTGAACATCTGACAGGAGAATATGAGGCCACAGGGCCCTGCATCAGCGAGGGTTGTCGACACCAACTGCCGATATAACACCAACCCTTGAAACACCAGGAAATCCACGTCATACTATCCTTTTTAGTTCCCAGAATATTCATTGCATTAATTTCGATAGCACCTTGTTCGTCAGCGGCACCATTTTCATAACTGGTATGATATTTCATCATTTCCAATAAAACGCAGCACGTTTTTTCAATTAGTTGGACTTCGTAATAATCAGACCTTTGAATGTTGTTTGATAACAAACACTTAGTGGAAATTATACTTTGCATCCAGCGCAAAACTGTACTTTTCAAGAAAAATTCAGAACTGCATATTTTGCTGCATTAGGGGGTGTCAATCCTAAAAAATAATTGTAATTGAAATTGTCTAATTGGTGTGCGCATCCGCAAATGACTCCCAAAACCGTTTTTTTCAGGTGATGGTAGCCATATGCACATGCGCACATCAATTAGTCAATTTAAAGTACATTTATTTTTTTAGGATTGACACCCCCTATTGACATGTCACGTTTCCAATAAATTCACGAAAATGAATCGTAGATCAATTACGTTTCGTAACAATCAGACTTAGTTTATAAAATATTTCCGAGGGCTGAGGTAGATTTTTTTGCAACCGGAATAAGTGGCTGTACTGTATTCTCCCCAACTTAACATTTATCATTTTCAGACCACCCACACCTCGGCTAATGACGTAATTGACAGAAAAAATGCGACTGAACTAAATTGGCAGAAAAAAATGCGACTTGAACTAAATTGGTATCAAAATTTGACCAAGAATGCCGATTTTTAGTTACTCAAAGCAAAACTGAATGACAAAATAAAGAAATAAGAAATTTTTAAAAAAATGCAATTGCTATCATAATATTCAGACCTCCCAAATAATGATGAAGCAGAAAAATGAGAGATTTTTTTTCCAAACGTAGCAGAAATGCTAAATTTTAGTCATTCAAATGCAAACAAAAGATGATGACAAAACGGTAGTTTCATATTCAAGTTTAAAAAATACAATTGCTCATCATTTGGCTGACCACCCTCCCTTTTCATCATTCGTTATCATATGGAACCCCACTTCCAACAGGGTGACATAATAATTGAATGAGCTATATTCTGCATGCGTGCATCATTTTTCGAAAAGAAAATGTGAAATCTGCCTATTTTCCTGCCCTTTCCCATCTGGTTAAATGATTTTCAAAACCTCCCTAAATGCTAAAGAATGTAACAAGGTTTCTGATACATTGGAAAAGGTGTCCCAACTCGAAATTCAAATTCAAGTGGGGGTGAAAGGCCCCAGAGTCGAAAATCTGGCTCATAGACGTGCGCCAGCATAGCACTAGAATGCATAGAATATTGACAAAAATAAGATTTCTTAAATATGTTTGTCCAAGCAGATAGCACGTTGTAAACTGTCACTTGGCGCGTGTTCCAAAGTGTACCCACCAGGACAAACACGCTTTTTCCGTTTTCGATTATCCTAAGTCCACATCCCCAGCCCCAGAGTGGGGGCGAAAATCGCAAGTTGACTTAAGTTCAAAATCAAGCACAGGCGTGTGTCTCTCACTGTTGACAGACAAGCCTTCAAAGTAACTGCAGGTGTGAGATCTAGGCCTCGCATAAGGTGCACCAACATCATTTATATGTAAGAAGATAAGAATGAATTATCTTTGATTTTTTCAAACGGATAATATCAACAAAAATATAGCTTGGATTCTTTCTTCATTATCCCAGTCTCCAATGCCTCGATGTGCTAGCAATGGACATTCTATGTACCTTTAATGTACATAATTAGTTTTTAGGCAATTGTTTATGTACTCTGTCAATGTTTGGAAATGTAATGTACTATTAAGTTTGAGTCAGTTGCCTCCAAAAGGGGTTACCAATTCAGTCATCAGTGATTTGGCCTTCCTAACTACCATGGTTTGACCAAAAAAAATGGACAAAACATTTCCTGGCCTGAATTAAACATTCCCACATCCTTTAACCTTTTACAGAGTTTATGTATACAAAAAATGTGCATATATGCTAAGGACAGGTGGCACTAGGCCACCTGGTGGCCTACAGAGTTTGACGACTGCAAGGGCAGCCCACGACCCTTGCAGTCTAGCCTTCGTCAACAAAACGGTAAACAGCAATGCTTGCATGTTAAGCCAGATATTCGATTGCTGGCTCCAAAATTGAGCATTTTCAAAAGAATTTTTTAAGATAACACGCTGAAGTGCATAGTTGAAAGCACAGAAAAACGTGTGCTGTGTTATTGAACGATTATTTTTGGAAGGTGCGTTCAAAAAAAAGTTGAAATCGACTGACAATGAGAGGTCAAATACAGGATATTACAGCTGGAATAATATTGCCAAATTCATGCTCCTCAGTTCGCAACTTAAACAAGGAACCCGATAAAGCAATATTGAACAGATCCTAATAAGCTTACCATGAAAATTGAAATTAACTCGTACAACCAGCTTGTAACAGGAATATTGCGGAGAATACCAATCAGCATCCTGCAAAAATGGTAAAAGAAATTAAACTTTTAATCGAGAAAAATGACTACAAGACCAGCTGGGTAAAAACAAATTTTTAACGACCTGAATTCAAGAAGGAATATTTCCAAGATTTGTCTAAGACAGCTCTCATAAGCTTACCATGAAATATGGTATCTTAAAGCTTGCACGACCAGGACAATTGGGAATATCACGTTTAGTATTCTGTGAAATTTCAAACAAAGACATGTTAAACAACTTGAACTAAAAAAATTTTCAAGATTTTATGAAGACGGTTCTTAAGCTTACCATGAAAAATGACATCCTACAGCTCACGCGACCAGGAATATTATAGAGAAAATCACTGTTCAGAATTCTGTAAAATGGCAAAATAAACAAATTTTAAAAAGGTAAAATCAAGAAAAAATATTTAGAAGACTTGCAAATCACCCCAACTAGTAAACCAAACATTTTTAACAACTTGAATTCCAGAAAGATATTTGCAAGATTTTCTCAAGACAGTTCTCAATAAGCTTACCATGAAGAATGACCAGGAATACAACAAATTTAAACAAACAGATAATAAAGAAAAATATAAGACTTTTCAAAAAAATCAGATCAGCTAGTAAAGCAAACAAATTCTGAACTATCTGAATTCAGGAAAAATATTTACAGATTTTCTCAAGACAGTTCAAGCTTACCATGACAATATGACATCCCACAGATCGCAGTACCAGGAATATTTTGGATAACAGAACATCAGCTTTCTGTAAACATGGTAAAAAAAACAAATTTAAAAAACTTAACATCAAAAAAATAAAAATGTCTACAAGACTTTCAACACATTGTAAGACAAGTGTGCCAGATAGACTTACAGAGTGAAGGTAAGAAGAATTTAAAAAAAAATAAATCTGAACGCATTTTAGGAGAACGTCCCTATCATGAACAATGCAATAGGTTAGCCATATTGGAACTGCTGCACAACCACAGAACACAAAGCATTATTTGGATTAAAAATATTGGGTAAAAAATTTCCATAAATGAGCATCCAAGCTGGGGCTGCCTGCACGCAGAAAATGTCAAGAGGACCTTCTAAGTGGGGCCCTATTATGCAGGACTTAAGAGGTGGCGCAATTGAAGGATCAGAACTCCCCCTACAAGGGTCCTTGAGGCCATCAAATGGGAACTGTGCATATGGCACACGAAATAGCCTACCATGGCAAAAAAGCGGATAGATAGTATAATGGGGCCAAATCGAGGAACCAAGCAATCGAATGTTGTAATTTTTTAATAGGAAATTGTCCCTATGATACAAATGCTTATTTTAAAATTTCTGTACAGGGTGTTCAGTTTGAAAATAAATGTTCCAACGTTATTCCGATGTTCTCCGACAAGTTTTTCAAGAATTAACATCAGTAATATCAGTAATATCAGTAATATCGAAAAGAATATTATTTTTGTTAATAACGAAGAAAATGCATGTTGTTATGTAATTACGTATTCGAATTGTTCGTGCTTAAGTAAGCCTTTGTAACAATTTCGAGTACAGATGCAACAGTCCCAGCACTTTTAATCACGTCAGTGCATGGTCCTATAAGCTTCCGTAAATCCGGCCCCAAACATACTACCCCAAACGAACCCACACAGGGCAGAAATTTTCTTTGAATCAAGGGGTAGTCGGCCATGTTCTAATCCAGGCTTGGGGCTGAGTTGGGTTCGAGTTCAACCAGCCATTCTACGAATTGCAAAATTGTATAGGTGTGAAAAAAGGTGAAATTAATAGGATTTCGGAGGAGAAGTGGTTTCGAGTAGAAAGAAGGGCTGAACGCGACTGTGAGGTCTCAAAAGCTTCCAGATGGAAAGTTACGAGGGTCCCATTGTACACGTCCCTGCCATTTTCATCGAATCAAGGGCAGGCTGAAGTAGATCGTTGGCGGCCATTTTTGATCCTTTTCTTTCGGGGGCTTTTCGGTCTGCTTAATCCCACTTCAACTTACAAACAGTTACCTTAAAACAATTGTGGCGATAGATTTTACGCAAAAAACCTCTACAAAACACAAAAGAACACAAAAATCTCTTGCCATCTACATTTGTTCGTTTAGTAGACTATTGTTGGATTTGTAGTTTGAAACAAAAATGCACGAACATTATATTTCGAAAACACACTACATTAACAATTTATAACCATGTAGTTGTTCATACCAAAATTTACAACTCAATTTCCCTGACTTTCCCTGGCAAAATCTGATTTATTTCCCTGACTTATCAAATAAAAAACATCATGTGTAAGTAAAATTAATTTTACTTGCAAAACTCCAATTAATTATATTTTTTGCATTTTTCTGTGCAACTACAACGCTTCTTGGTCAATTGCCTCTGCTTTCAAGTTAGCAGCTTTTTGGACCCTCTCTTTTGATTCCATAAAGTTAGAAGTTGAAATTCAAAATTTTTTGAATGTTTTCCCTGACCTTCACCTAACTTTCCCTGGCTTAATGGACAAAATGTCAACATTTCTTTGACCACATTTAATTTCCCTGACTTTCCCTGTCGGCATGAACCCAGCACTAATGGCTCTGGAAGAAATCATTATTCCACTAAAGATTTGATTAACGTTCATTAGCCTCATTAACGCTCATATAGCCTCATTGTAACTAGCCTGGTTACACACTGGTTTCTAAACTGATGGTAGATGCAACCAGATAAGCAACCAAGCAGAAGTAATGAAAGTTTGGGGACATTCAAATATTATGTCATCCTGCAGCTCATCGCTATTTTCAGATCTCTCACGTCATGCTTTCCAGACAATAACCCCCCCCCCTCCCCAAATAACGACATAATCACTAACCAAAATTGATGATTTTAGTACATTAGCCTAAACACATGCGAATGACATGAACATCTTAGGTTTTAGACCATGATTTAGTGGAAGAGTGAATCATTGCAATCAGTTTTCAACTACATGTATATACAGTATACTGTATTTCGGCCAACAGCAAAAATCCGCAAAAAATGACTGCCTACGATATCTGTGAACAAATCTACAAGTATTTTTCTAATAGAAATTGATCGTTATTTAGTCGAAAATACATGTACATGTTCTCAATCATTTTCACCGGTTTCCAATCATGCCAAACCTTTTGGCAAAGATTTGTGGCCTCAGAGTGGCGCTGCATAGTAACTTAATTATTTCTGAGGTGTCTCCCCAGGTTGACCACCTCTCCAGGCAGGTGTTGATCGTGATTTACGGTTTGCCAGTAAAAAATTCAAAAATGTAGATGCCCGTAGCGCCACCTCCACCCTCGAGGCAACAAGTGATCTACCTGTAATCTGGATGTCAACATCGTCATTTCTCCACAAAGTTGACTTTGGGGAAGTTTTATCAGCTAGAGCCACGTGCGCTTGTGTGACAAATGCGTCCTCCAGGGGGGATTTCAGGGGTCGACCCCAGAGTTCAAGCTTGGATCCACAGTCAAAGGCCTACATCAATGTGGACACGTGCCTGGGCATGTGTGATTCCTATCCGATTTCGGTTTTTGAGGCCAAGTCCCCGTCTGATCGTCTGCATCCACTCTTGCGGTGTCTATAATCATATGGAGCAAATGGAATGTGCAATGTTGCTCGAGTGGCTGTTCGACAGCACCAACAATGTTCACTCCAGAAAAACATGCCAACTTAGCCACTAACTAGCAACTGTTCGCACGCTGTCCTGATGAAGTCATGCTCTTGAGCAAGTCTGACCCTATGCCTATTAGCTCAAACCGACTTTCAACTGTAATTCCTACATTTTATTAAGCATTTGCTCAAAAAACCAAAGCAGTGTTTTATTGTGATAAAGTGGACTCCGCTTAATGGGATTACATTGCGCCCAGGCCATTTTGATAACAATAGCCGAACGGTACTAATAGCCGAATGACAAGAAAAGACGATACATCGCATAATTAACTTTACGAAGCTATTTACAGCTTAAAAACCACTTATATCGGTTTGCTTACAGATGTTTCTGCGTAAATTTTTTAATAAAATTCTCATTTCAATTCTATTTCAAAATCAATTGATTTATGCTGCCCACCAAGGCAAACTTATTAATGCTTCTGTCATCTCAACACTGAATCAAACAGAGCTGACTTTTGAAAATGATTTTGATGTTCACGAATATGAAACGTGCACCTAAGTTGAGAAACACTTTTTGGGAGTTTCTCAAAGATAGTCTAGCAAGTGCCAGATTTAGTCATTGGAGCTACTATTTGAATATTGCTCGTCAATGAATATCGAAAATTAGGACGAATATTCCTCGTAATTTTCGCTATTCATAGCAGATGGTACATCGTTTTA
Source organism: Kryphioiulus occultus (assembly GCA_034687865.1). Taxonomy (NCBI): domain Eukaryota; kingdom Metazoa; phylum Arthropoda; class Diplopoda; order Julida; family Julidae; genus Kryphioiulus; species Kryphioiulus occultus. Next base: position 130 of record JAQGAF010000762.1, on the reverse strand, counting down.
GACATTTTCTTCCAAAACTTACCATTCCTCATGTTTTACGAATCCTCCTTGGAGGAAAATGATAACAATAAGCGAATTGTTGATTACAATAACCGATGATTTCACTGTGTATTTGTATACGAGCGTTCGG
>JAQGAF010000761.1:0-41299 GCA_034687865.1 Kryphioiulus occultus | reverse complement strand
TGAGATCGTCAAATTGGACTTTGTTGATAGTTGGGTCGCGAGGACACAGGCCGGGCCAAGATTGGGACGTGGCCCGAGCCTGACATAGGCAAATCGCTATCAAAGTGTTATATCTTATTGAAATACTGGAGGGTTTTCGATTTTTCTTCATTATTTTCTCTCCATCTTTACCCTTTTCCAGTCGATGGTGTCGCCTCCCCATTCAATGATAAATTCCATCATTAATTTAAGGACACGTTGTTAAAGGGACCATCTAACGCAGTACCCTATTAGGCAACCCTCGTGATAAATGGTCCACCTTCGTCTTTTGCTCCTTGGAACCAACATGCTCCGTCATTTTGACTGAAATACGAATTTTTTTGTGGTCTCCCTACCTTGTGGACTATTAATGGCTTTTAAGAAATGATGATAGATTACTTATTTGCCACTCCCTTAACACGTTCTAACCTTCATCCCTTTATTTTGTACATCATTGGAACAAAGGGTGTAGACATACTCGAGATGTTTTGGCATATTGGGTCTCGTTTTACTAAGCTTACTTTATATTAAACGCTGTAGGCTTCGTGACATTATTGAAATGCTTAACAGCTCAATTTTAATGTCTAAGAAATGAACATCTTGCGTCTTAATAAGCGCTAAGTTCATTGAGGGCCTATTGCTCAACTTTCAATACGGGTTTGTCAATGAGTTGCAGAAATCAAAGCAAAACCTAAAGAGAAATCGAATATAAATTTGAAATTAACATAAAATTATTAAAATTTTCATTTTTCTTTGACATATTTACATTGCACTCGCACAGTGTTTGTAACATTACAGTAATCTCTGCAGCTCCTACTGCTTTTTTTACGTTGGCTTAGCTGTTTTTGTTGTTGTTGTCATTTATAACTCTTGTCCGTTTTAGCTTTGATCAATTCCTCCCTGGCCATCATTCTTCAACAGGTAGATTCATAGGAGCGTCTCCGTTGATAGATAGTATTGATTTCTAATAAGAGGCCATTTATTTTAATTAGCGTTGGTATTGTCAATTTTCTGATGGACAAATTAACCATTGTAAAAGGAAGAAGGCCATCGTTCGGTGGCAGCCATTCAAACTTCTGAACCTCTTCATTATGTCATTGTCGATGGGTGCATTGTTATCGCTACGGTAATGCATCGATAACCACAAGTGCCATCAAGATATTAAATACCTACCTTGAGAGTTGAGCAGCTTCACAGGCCAGCTTGTTTGCATCCATTTGCATACCAGACACATTTTAGTAGATTTGACGAGCAGCTAACCAAATGTCGGGTTTCTTCTTGGCTAATCTGCAACACCCTTTGACCATTTAGAATGAAAAAAGCTCATCATACCTACGTTAATCTTATGAAAATGAGTTGTTTTTTCCTGTGCTTTTCAATGTCAAAACCAGCAACTTTTGGATTAGTTCATATGGTAAGGAAAAATACAAAGCATGTAAATCATTATTCGAGTTAAAGGCAAACAAGTCTGGCACTAGCTCTGCTTATTCTGTATGCAGAGTTCCCACAAAATCTGGGAAAGTCAGGGGATTTGCAATTGACTGGGAAACCTGGGAAAATCGTAGAGAAAAATTTTACTTTTGTTTAAACAGTCAATGCATTTCCTAACTTTTAATTATAATTTCGATTCACGAGGTATTTCATATACAGTTTCGATTCTGGCGTGTGATGTACCATGTTGCGCAAAGAAAGAAAATCCTATTATGGCAGATTGGTTCCTTCAATTTGACTTCATTATGACAATATCGAAATTTGCCAAACTAAAATAAATTTCGAGCATCTGAGTAGACTCCTAATTAAAAACTCAAATTATAGAAAGGCATTAATACTTTAATGTTGACTGAATTCCATTTTTATTCAAAATCTCACTTGCATTTCCATAAATATCTGCACTTGTCTAATCAAAACAAAAATGATGTTTAATGTGTTTTTTGTCGCTGACCAGAAACAAAACTTGATTAACCTCTGGGCCAGTATCCCTTACGTTGACATCCTGGTGGACCAGTATTGCCAAATGATTGATGGAAGCATGTTGAAAATAGTCGCTGCTGACTTTTAATGGGATCAGAGGGCACTTAACTAAATTTGTCTCCAATGCACTTATAAATTTTTAATTATGCTCTGAAATGAATTATAGAGAGGAGCTTCAGGTCGTCGTGACTCTCGTTGTTACACAAAATAGAGGGGACTTTACTGTATATGCAACATTTTGGGAAATATGAACTGTGACGGGTTCTATCTTTAAAATATATGAAATCTAATGAATTTGCAATAAGCAATTGTTTTCTGGTGTTTCTTCAGTTGTACCCTGTATTCAACATTCCGAATAATTATAACCCAAATTAAATTAAGAAACCACTATAAAATCGTAAGAAAATGTTACAAATTATGTAATATTTGGTTGCAATGTGCATGTATGTTTTCTCTGACCTATATTTAAATTACTCGTAGTTTGTATGAAATTGGAAGATACATGTACAGAAACAATGCAGTATGCAATTCTTATGTAATCTTATTAATAATTATGTAATTTTTGGTTGCCACGTATGTTTTCTCAGACCTACATTTAAATTAGTTTGCTTGAGATTCTGAAAGTATCTTTATATAAGAAGCTGGTGGCTTTCTAATTATCTATTTGGATGAATCTCCATGTACTGTATTATGCATGTACATGTATGTATACATGTATCTTCTAATTTTTATTTTCTGCAGGAAAATGAATTTGTAAATAAGTTTGTCTTAAAACAAAAGTAGAATTCGCAATATTTATCAATGCAGGTGTTTGTTTACTTCTATCTTTAAAATATATGAAATCTAATGAATTCGCAATAAGCGATTGTTTTCTGGTGTTTCTTGGTTGCATTAGGATAACCCTGACTCGTATTACGTTGGCAGGTATATTGTTAGTATACCTTTGCCTAAACCAGTATTGATATGCAGTTGATTGACACGTCAATTGTATTCAAGTGTAAATCAAAACTTTTTGTTGGATGCTGAAAACAACGAGATCGTATACTTAGTGAATTCTGTACTTTGTTGTTGGTAACTTTTATGTAATATGCGATGGTTGTTGCCGTTTGTTGTGCAGTGCATATTTATCCAGCATTGCGATGCTTTTTCAATTGAAATCTAGCTCTATTCTTTCAAATTCTGTTTCAAGGAAGTGTAGGCTATTGTTAAGACTGGGTTTTAGTGGTGGATTTCTTAGGAAATTCTTACCTTCTTGAATTCCTATAAACATAAATATTTGGTTATCCTAAATGTAATTTAATGTTTGACATACAATGTGCAGAGTATCATATGTGAATCGTATGAATATAACTCATTGTAATTTATTGTTGATAATTCAAATCTTTTCAGAAAATGTGAAAACCTAAAACAAATGAATTTTTAAAATTTCTGTTATTTTGTTGATAATCGTGAAATAGCACATATATCTTGAATTTAAAAAAGTAAGAAAGCCTCACAACAAACATTTAAGAAATCCTTAATTTTAAACTCAAATTAATTTAACTTATTTCATTAATTATTTAAAGTTGATTTTATTGTCGTTGCTACTACAGTGTACGATAATGTACTTAAGCTATTTTGGAGCAATATTTATAACTATTTAATAATATGATGTGTTGTGTCTGTATGTCTGCCTGTACACAAACAGTTAGCGCACTTGACCACTGACCTCGCCATGCTTTTTTGTACTAAATGCCCTGCTATATGCTTAGCCCTAGCTGCTTAGCTAAGCCCAGCTAGATGGATCCGACCGCTTGATAAAGTAAGAAAACAAAAAAAAATACATGTAGGCATAATATTTTGATTTAGATTTATTTTCCTGAATATTTTTATTGTTGATATTTCCATTTTTCATAATTTAATGATTACAAATCAATTTTTTTTCTTTAAATGTCTTTTATAATGTCTGAATTGACATCTGTAAGGTCACATAAGTAAACCTTGCAAAAAACCTTAAAAAATATCTTAATTTACATGTAAAACTCAAATTAATTTAACCATATTTAAAGTTGATTTTATTGTCGCTTCTACGATAGTGTGTGATAATACACTTAAGATATTTTAGGAACAATATTCAGAAGTATTAAAGTAAGAGAAGAAAAAGTAAAACTACATGTAGGCAAAATGTTTTGATTTGGATTTTTGTTTGATTTTGATTTAATGTAAATTTATTTTTTCTGAAAATTTCTTTAATTATTCGTTCTGATAAATTAAAGATTAAGAATCAGTTTTTCTCGTAAAATGTATCCTATAATATGTCTGAAGTGGTATGTGAAAGGCTAGGGCCTATGGTGTTTTATACACATTATTTCATACACCAACCTTTAGAAAGCTGTAGCATTGTACCTTCGTTTGCTAGCAAAAGTCGTTTTCCCTCAATTACTCGTCTCAATGTCGTTTTGAGGCTATGATATCAGCGTGCTCAACTTTTACAACAACATGACCAAAATTCGCATTATTCGTGTAATTACATCCCCTTGAGGTTGATACTCGTTATTTTTTCCTTTCGAAATTTTTGCTCAAAAAATCAGAAATGACGCCAAATGAGAGGTGGCAAGTGACTCGGTGTGTGAGCCTACCAATGCTATTCATCATCATCTAAATTTTTGGTGTCAGACCTGACAAACCCCTGATGTGAGCCAGAAGTTGTAGCTTTGCAAACGACCGCTACTCGGCGCCACAGTTGCCCCAAGGCGTAATATTCAACCAGGATTAAAATTTCGTACCGGTCGTGTGGGTTGGTTACGTCTAATAAAGCGGATAAAAAATGCCAAATCGTGTAGGGCAAAAGTGATTAGCTAGCTTTAGGGAATAAATAATATTCAACGCGTGCTTGCTAAGGCTAAAGCCGACCTTATTCAAACAACCAGAATAACCGAGGTATATTAGTTTATGGATATAGTGTTTCTGAAACCAGGATACGATAGGGCAACAGGTGATTCTTAATTTTAAGACAGTTCCAATTATTGTTTTGTGTTGCTAAAAATTTTAGTAATAAATATAGGGTGGTGATAGTCTTTCTCTCTTTACAAAAATCTAAATTTTTTAGATGTAATGTAATATAATGCTTATTACGAAAATGTCTATTATATTAAAAAATATTTGAAATATTGTTGAAAAACTATTGAAAAATAACCAAATAACTAAAAATAATCAGTTTACACGTGAAGAATAATCACATATAATGTAATAAGCAAACTTATATTATTTGTAATGAGGGCAAGACTATCATCACACTGTATTTATTATTCAATTTGTTAGCAGGATAAAATAATAATTTGAACTACGATAAATTAAGGCTAACCTGTAAAGGTGACTTTAACCTATATAACAAAACGTGTTATACGTGTTTGCCAACGTGTTTGAAATTGAAAAGAAAAAATGTTATTTAATATCTTGTAGTATTGATGCCCGACATAATTGAGTTGGTGTTGTATAACAAGTGTTATAATAGAGTTAAAATTTAATTAGTTGTATTACAATGTTTTATGATATAGTGTAAACGCACCTTTACCTGTAATCATATTGAACTTGTTTAGGCCAAAGAACAACAAATTAAGGTGAATTATAGAAGTCAAACTATTGAAAATAATCACATAACTGAAAAAAATACCGTAATCGTTTCATATGAAGAATAATCAGAAGATATTGGAAGCAAGAAGTAGTTTGGGATCATCCTGTAGAACTAAAAGAAAGACCATTTGTTTCTTTGTTTTTGGTTTCTTACAATAATTTATTTATGATGAATGCTAGCCATACTGCAAAGAAATTAAAAAATCTATGGGTGTTTCATCGCAATTATCTTTCAGACATATGTTAACAAACCGTTAAATGTTTACTGGGAGGCAGTGGAATTTGTTATATGCACTGTTCATACAGGTACTCCATATCCCTGACGATTATGAATGCATCTTCCAAGTTCTATGAACAGTTTCTCGGAAATTTCATGAGCAACTAGGGCGTGCTTAGTGTGGTTTTGGGGGCAAGAGCTTGCGTTACAGCAAATAACACCCAGATTTCAGGTGTCATTTCAATCAGCATCGCACACGTTGCCCCCTCGTGGCCCAAAAGGTAAATTATTGCGAATTTCTGCAATGAATTTAGTGGCTTTCGATTTGAAAAACCAAATCCATGTCTTGGTGAGGTTACTCGATAAGAAATTTCTCTGTGAAATGTTAGCCTGGTGTTTACCTGAGACCATCGAAGGTGCATCTTCGCTAATTACCTGCCATCTTCATCACTACTTACCGAGTGGAAAAAAATTCCTAGTAAAATCCGAGAAGCGAGATTTATTATTGTTTTCGACTCATAATTTACACCCTTCTCGCAAAGCCGGGCCTAATGTGAAGAGGTCTAATATCAGCGAAGGGGTCCCGTGTAAAATCGCGTATAATGAGTTTATAAATTAATTGAAGGAGGGGGGAGGGATTTTTTATGCTTTAAATGCAAATTTCGTGCATTCTAAAATTGAGAGTTTTTGCTAAGAAGTAATCTATTGCTGTGTACCGAGTTTTGCATGAGTCCCACTCGTATACATGTATGCAAATAAAATATCCAAGTAACATGAAAAAGGGGAAGATATTCAGCGAAGGCAACCTTCTTATAAGATACTGGATAAATTAGTGGTATCAATATTTGCCTTAAATATCAGTTGATTAATGCCTTGTTTTTTTAAAATTTTTCTGCTTTGTAAATTCCTGACTAGGACCTGGTAATTGCGAACTAGGAGAGAAAACTTGTTGCTGAAGTTAACGTTGCCATGGTCTTGATTAGATATTATCTAATGAAGTATTTGTTTGGAATCAGTTCTTTAACTTGGAAAAAATAGTCAAAATTTATTGGGTCTTAAAGCATGAAAATATAAAACACATCGTAAATGTCTTAGGTTTCCAACTTAGTTGTCCTAGAACAGGGTTCCCCAGACCTGAAACACCTCGAATACCTGGAAAAGTTAGGAAAATAGATTTAATTTGAAAAAGACAGGAAATTTAAGAGATGACAAATATTTGTGTTCTATCTCCTGTATACATGTATGTATAATAAGCAATACATACACTGTTTAGCATTCCGTCAGATTTTTGCATGTTTAATAGTCAGGGTGGCCAGGGAAATTTATTATAAAACCTTGAAAAGTCATCTCTGGGGACTCTGTAGAAATTTTCGAAATCAGTTAAAACTGTTTAACGGTGGATACACGAAATTCATTAATTGTTGGTAGCGGCTATTAAAATTGGTTTTAATTAGTGATTATTATGTGAGAACTTAACAAAACCAACTTTAATAACCAATTAAACAAATTACGATGTGTAGGAATTGGTTGTTGCTTCTGAAACAATGCTTTGACTCTGATCAATATTCACTTTGGATTCTTATGCTGTATTTCAAAGACCAGTTATTTAATTATGCTGTTGCAGACAACTCGCATCTGAAGCAAATGATCGATTTTAACTAAAAATTTGCCCCCACTACAGGTGTTTTCTTTCACTGCATTTCGTTTGCAAAGTTCTCCAGAAGATGGCAGTGCTGGTGCTACGATACCTTTTCAGTTTTTAACTTCAACTTTCCTCCTTTATCCATTTAAGGCCTCAGCACATATGTTTCAAACATGTGTCCACAGGCCAGGGGTGGAGCTTATTTGCATACTATGCCCATTACACAATGGATTACTGAATGGCCATGCAGCAAATATGCTGCATTAAGGTAAAGAATTTATCAAGAATTTTTTTTAAGTAAAGGCTAAAATTGAGAGACAATTTTCAAAATTTATTTGCAGTAGGAAAGGTCTTTGTTTGACATTTTCATAATTTAGTACCTGGAAAAGTCTGGAACTTTTTCAATTTTACCTGAAACTGTCAGGAAACAGCAAATAGAGGTTTTAATTTGTTAGTTTGGTTATTGTGACCACTGGCTAGCACCCACCTTGACACGAATTTCTCGCTTTATTTCATGGTAATAATTGCGAAGTAGTGAAGGTAGGATTATTGCGAGCTTTGTAGCTCAAGAAGCACAAAATATCTTATTAATTATTACAGCTTGCACTTTTTCCGTGTACATGTATGCCTAATTCATTTTTTCTCATTTGTTACCTGGAATTGGTTATGAGAAAGTAGTCAGTGCCTATTGTTGTTATTTGGGCTAGGGTAGACCTTGTGAATGAAGTGCTATAACAACACCTATCGATAAAAAGCAATCATTTGTGGTTGTAACTGCTAACGTGCATACTCATTATGATTTAACTGGGTCGCATTACTCGGGTAGGTAATTTAAGTCTGTTTGTGGAAAATCTTGAAAAGGAACAGCGTGCGTGATCTCACGGAGTTGAAATTTTATTTATGAAATGTCAAGGAAAAGCTGGCTTGACCTAGGCATTTCTCGGTTAATTAGACTGTAGTTGGCGAGGTTTTCACTGGGATTATCATCAATGATGCCAACCAATCAAAATTAATTGCCATAAAATAAGGGTTTTGCATAAATATTGTCTACATGCCTTTACGTCGAGAATAGGGGGACTTTATTTCGTCTATCAAAAATATATTTGGTAATAAATAATGAATGTTTATCGTAATTAGTAAGTCTGTAAAGTGGAATGCATTCAAAATATGTAGCTCATTGATGCAGGATTCCCCCAAAAGATGAAATGTTCAACTTCTCTGACTTTTCCAGGTTTAAAAACAAATTTCCTTGACCACCATGATCACTGAAAATTCAAAAATATGACAACCAATGTAAGGAATGCATGCATTTAAACTAGATGATCACATTTCCATAAGGAAATGGCACATTTAAATTATTTTTTAATTGAACATTTTAAGTGAACAGTTAAGTAAAATGTATTATTGATTTGTTGACAGATGAAATGTTTAATTTCTGTAAATTTTTCAAGTTTTAAAACAAATTCCCTGACCACCATGCCCACTGAAAATACAAAAATACATGTATGAAAACCAATGTAAGGAATGCATGTTTTTAAACAAGAGATAGAACACATTTTCTTAAGAAAAACATGCACATTTAGATTAGTTTTTTTTTAAATTGACAATTTCTTTATTGAATTACTTATCTTCTCTTGAAGTTTGTGCTAATCAATGACTAGTTATCTAAAATGTATTATTGAAAAATTTGTTAAACTTCTAAGACTCGAAGTACATCCATTTTGCTTGACTTTTTCAAGCTTTTCCAGTTTCCCGTCATTCCAGGTTTCTAACACTGGGGTAGTCCTGTAATAATACGATGAGCATGGGATTTCGCACAAATGAGGCTGAAACTTCCCTTAAATTGAAAATACTTGCTTTTTCGGACTTCATAGAATGCATTCAGCAAAAGGCTATGACACCCTCAGGGTTTGCAACAACGTTTGTCTGAAATTGTGCTGTTGATTCCAGCGACACTTGTATAAAACGAGGAATTGGTCGTATTTCTTGATTGGAAAAAAATCCTACTGGAACGAGAGAGTTATCAGAAGATTGGCCTTTTCAAGACAGATAAGAATTGTGAAAAGGGAGGGAAAACCTAAAATGGCCTGTGTATCTCCTAAGGCCCGCATTCTGCATTGGTTTGGGATTAGAAAGTGGTATTTTTTGGGCCCATCATCCCCCTTCATTATGGCTGCTTACGTTTCGTTTCTCTATCTTGGGCTTAAGTAGTGTCCCTATAGTCCTTCTCCCCTTGTTTTTCCTCGTATAGCTTATCTTCTTTAACTTTTGTTTTATTCAGATGGTGGAGCTGCATATATATTCGTGGGTTCCCAGTTAACTCTATTCTCAGAGGAGTCGTTCGTTGAGAAACAAAACTGTTTTCTGACTCAGGCAGGCGAGCCCAAATTTCCAATATGGCACAGAAAATGGGGAATGGAGTGGAATAAATCAACCCGTCTATGTTGGACACTGAGGCTACTATATCGTTCTGAAGATGTCCTACATGTAGTCTGTCGTTTGGATCTCTAGTATATTTTCAAACCGAAACGAATGTCACTTCCCGTTGGATGGCGTTACTGTCGATTGATATGTCTTCCAATACATCCCATGAAGGGCAATTGAAAGCATTTGCATCTTATTCCGGTACTCTCGTCTTTCGAATTGAGCGAAATTTTTAAATTGTCAGAGACGATATTATGTCAGAGATAATATATATTTCTATCACAAATATGTCTTTGTTTTAAAAACAAAACGATAAGAAGACGCCATTGGCGAAATTGCTTTGCATAGCTATATCACAAATGGTGGATTTGAACACAGTTTTATAAAACACCAATGACTCATCATTGGGCCAAGACCAAGGCATCATCACTTAAAATTATGACATAATACGTGGACGTTCCCTATACTATTAGAGGTTTCTCGGTTTAATGTTGCTTGCATTTGGTAATAATAAATTGTTGTTAAATGTTCTGTGTTAAGTATTTTGTTACCATTTGGTGGGCGGGGGGTTAGCTGCATGTTGACAAAAGGCAAAACTTCCTTGACCCTAATGGAATATTCATGAAATGAAATTCAGGTCATGTGAGTCCTGGAAAAGTCATGAAATATACATTAGGGTCGTGGAATTTTTGCCTTTGATTGATTGACAAGATACAAATTTGGATTAAAAGTCATCATGGTGACATGGCATGGTCATCATTTGTTATTATTTCAAGCTTCCGCTAAATCATTAACCAATACTTTCATGACATGAAATTCAAATAAGGAAGTCATGGAGAAGTCATGAAGTTTACATTCGAGTCATGGAGTTTTTGTTTTTGATTGATTCAAGAAATACGAATTTAGGTTAAAAGTCATCATTTGTCATCCAGTTTTGCAAAAAAATTCGGAAATAGCGTCATTGATTATGTCATCGCGATGACAAAACTTGAACGGCCCGATACCATTACGTTTGACTCTGATGCCCCCAGATGTCTCTGCTGTTCACTTCCGTTTTGTTGACTTACTCTACGCCAGAAGGTGCATTTCATCCACCCTGACTGACCTTTTTACATGACTGTACATAACTGTGCAATGGCGCCACCTGTGTTCTATGTGGAGCTTATGTGAAGGCCTTGCCTTATGCATCTAGGGGGTGCTTATTTCCTGTTTTTGCCCAAGTGCCACGAACGTTTTCGCCCATGCTAATATCCTTTTTGCAGTATCATTTTCTGCATGGAATTGTCTTGGCTGATTACGTTCTTCCTTGAATGTTCCGCTTGTGCAAAGGTTGCTTTTGCTCTTCCTTTTTCAAGAAACGTGAATGCAATCAGTGTATGCTAAGATGAAGATTTTTGTCTTCTCTGCAGGGGGTGGCTGCATCGATGGTAACGACTTAGCCCTTAAAGTTCGTCTATGCTTTTCCAACATCACAATGTGTGCCAGGCCATGTTGAAAACTTTAATCGGCCTCCACTTTAGTTGGTTTTCTATGTTTTGACAACGTAACGTTACGGTGACCGTGACTTGGCCAAATTTTATGGCATGCAAGTTCGCAGGGACTCCATTAAGGGTTTGGCCACATTGCCTTTAATTATATGTATAATGGCTACACCTGAACGCTATTTTGTTATGAAAACGTTGGTAACTCTCATTAGCCGGTACGTTTTTATGGCTGAAAATGTTGACGCTGAAATGATTAGTTGTTGTGCAGTAATTTGAGTCAACAATAGGCTGACAACTGTGCATCAGGGTTTTAGGTCATACATGTACATTCGATTGTCTCATTGTCCTAGGCTCCTAGCCAGGCAAGCCTACATCAACATCATGTAAATTCCTGTGTCCTAGCATTGCTGAAATCATATCTATTAAGTAATTATTTGAGATGAAATGTAATACACTATTAATTGCGTTGTTAGTTGACATGCAGTAGTGTCTGTTTGACATTATTTCATGGTTCCTAAAGATCGTGGTAATCCTGGAAAACCTGGGGAAGTCAGGGGGACCTTGAGAATTTTTTAACATGTCAGAGGATTTTCTAACCTGGAAGTATAATTTCAGTTCAGAAGATTTTTGCATGTATTGTGGTTTTTATGCGAAATTATGCAACGAAATAAAATCCCAATATGGCGGACTGGTTCCTCATACATGAATTAGGCTACATTAAGACAATGTCAAAGTTTGCCTAATTAGAATAAATGATGTAATCTGAGTAATCCTTCCTAATCAATATTTCGAATTAAAAATGAGCAATCCTAGATACGTGAATTTTAAAGATTGTGCTGTTATAGTTATGATCTTCCTAAGTTGTTATCGTGAAATTTGCAAACAAAATAAGCTTCACTTAGAGAAATTACTTCCATCGTTGACAGATTGCTCCCTTTTGTTTTTAGTCAGTGATTAATATAGAAATCTGCTGGTCGTTGGACTCCTTTATACTGTACATCCGTTGCTATAAGAAAATTATTGATCATCCCTTTTTTTCAGTCAGTTTTCCATAAAAGCATTCACTTAACGGATTTCCTCATTTATTCCAAAAGTATTAAACAGTCATCTGATCTGTCCAGGAGGGCAAAATCTGCCCGAGAACTGCTTCCCACAGTAACGCCATTTGCAATTTGTTTATTTGTTAGGAAGTATGCTTTCTAAGCTCCTTCGAGTTTATTTTCGTAAGAAAACGTTGCTGTCAATTGAGTACATTGTTGTGCTAAACTCGGGCTTCTTAGGATCCAAAGCAGGTTGAACCAATACGAGCCAGTGAGTTGCTGTATAACGTAAACAAAAGTCCGGGAAATTTATTTAATTTTTGACGGAGGAGCATTGGCCTCCTGGAATTCACTCTTGGAGGTTAAATCTATAATGTGCAAACGGTAAATGCATTGGGAATCAATCGTTCAATAACAAGGTGGCAATAAGTGCTTTGAAATAGCGCTGTTGAATGATATCCAAAATGCACATCTAGCATAATGTGATGCAAGCAGAATAACCTATGGGTAATTCATAAATCCATAAAGTATATTAAATTTTTGATCAGTTGTGAGCAGTGAGCAAAACATCATCTGGGATCGACTTATTAATAATTGTCACGTGACGTCTCATGTCCAGACAATCTTTGCATTTCTTATACTACCGGTATAGCAAGATACAACATACTGTTCATGGTGATTACAAATGATGACAATACTTTCAAAAAATCCTCGTAATCCGACATATAATCATATAGATAAGGTGTGGCTACATAGAAAAATTCTCCAATTTTTTTAGATATGGATTAATTATCGATACAGTACGTGCTTCCCAGGTGATTCTGCATTGAATTGGATCGAGTTCCTAGGTTTCCCATAGGTCTCCATATTGAGTTCGTGAATTTTTGCAGCATTGTTATTAAAGATGTGGCAATCGAGTTAGCTATATCAAACAGGCATCTCAAAGTTTTCTTTGCAATTTTCTGGCGTTGAAATGTTTCCGCCCTCTAGTGGCGGATTCCAACAACAAAAACTTTAAGGGATGCTTGTTTGATATAATTAAACTCGCTTGCAATATCTACAATAATACGGCCGCAAAAAATGATGAAACAACCGCATCATTTATAATCACCCTGTACAACAGCATTTCTATACGCATGTTTCATGTCATCACTCGTATGGAGCCATGTATGTTCCGCTTGCAACAAGTATCTACATGTACATGTAGGCCAGATGTATGTACAATTGAACAGGGATTGTCAGGGAAATTGAGATCGTTTGCATCAACTAATTGATGTGCCAATGTGCCAATGTATTTTCTTTTATAAAAATTTGGGATAAAATCCATACTTTCTTATTTTTTCGAGAATCTCAAGGAAATGACTGAAAAATTCTCAGGGAATGTCAAGGAAATCAAATTGAGAATTATAATGAAAATCAACTATGTCCGAAGATTAGTTTTTCGTGTGGAACTGTGTCCATTGGGTTTACATGTAGTCGAAATCTCGTTCTGTTGTAGAAAACGCAATATTTCCCTGGAAATGTGTCGTCTCCTCGGCGAAGGAACCTGAATGTTGAGCAGATGTTAAATTGGCGAACGTATTATGCGGAAAAAAATAATCTCATGGTTTTCAAAAAATGTCTTCCCCCAGGCTGAGTGAGGCTTCAATGCCCCTTAAGCTTTTCTGTATGCAGACTGCGCTGCATTCATGGCTTACTTATTTCTTCATGATTTTCTGCGTGCCTATTGACTATCTACAAGGTTTCTTAATCTTCTATTCAGAATTGCTTGATTTCCATATAGTCTTTACTATGTCTCAATGCACCAAAACAGGGGAGCAACTCAGCTCATGAAAGGAGAGAGGCTCCATGGATGCTTCTTGAAAAGGAGTTTTAAAGCTTGGAGGGAGTGTTCTTTTGGGTTCTGCTTATCCACCCTAGGGGAATGTGGGTCCCTTCCCTTAAGACTAGTAAGCTATGGACATGCGCCCCATAAGTTGCCAAACAGGGGCCCTATTATCACGAGAGATCGGTTTTTTTTCTGACATGTTGTTTGAAATTTCGTCTCAAAGATTACGGCATTTGTGTCCAAGCTTTGTCACATTGGCCCTCGTTCTCCTCAATTGGCCATTGGAGGCGCTGCTGACGGATGATATGCCTTCTGGCGAAAATACGAACCTGACAACGTCATATTGGTGCCCTATTACCGAACGGAACATCTTTGATGATGATGCCTTTTGTACTCCCAAGTCCCAAACACCTTTTGTTACGTCCAGTTGGTGTTGAAATTTGAAATGCATAGTCGTGCTACTTTGCATGAATTACAGTATAGAGCAAAGATTTCTCCTTTATCGAAGACTGTGCTGGACCAAACTCATGACAACTCTGTCGTTGTTCAGGACACATATCTGAAAAACCTGGAAAAGTCAGGGATATTGAATTGGTCAGGGAAATTCATATAATGTCTGGGAAATTGTTATGGCCAACAATTTTGATTGGTATAAGCATCTCAGAAAAGCATTATAAAAGGTGTATTATTGGTGATCTGTTTCATTGAAAATTTTGGCCTACGGCGTTTTTATTACCATTAACATTTCTTATGAAAAATAAAATAAAATACACCGAAAGTTCATTATTTATCATACTTTTTGTGGGCAAAAGTTCGCCTTCGGCTTTCCTAGTATGGTATTTGGCTACTGATGTAATTTTTATAAGGATGACATTTTCCAACACAACAATTGCCAATAGCGTTTCCGTCATTATGAATAATTTTTATAATTTCGTTAGAAGAACTCCTCAAAAATGCAGTGGTTGAGATCTAGTAGTTTCAACGACTAATGTTCCCATCGTTATTAAGATTACTATATTAAAAATCGATTGTTTCTTGCAATTTTTCAAAAATTTCGCGTATGACATTCCTTCAATTATTAATATTATTATTTTTTACAATATTGTAGACCATCCGTAGACTATCCATCATTTCGTGATTTAGACTTTCTAAAATGTCCGCCATATGGCATTTGAAATGGTATACATTCATTTACCATCTGATCTGGGTCTTTGTCAGCTCTTCCTAGTTCTGTTCATTAGTTTAATACTAGTTAAATTGCTTTTGATTCCCTAAAATCCTGAAAGCATTATAAATACAGCACGTGAATGAACTGATGACTCCCAAGGATTAAAATGTGGTAGGCTATAGACACATGTCCGGGTCCTTTCTGCTGTAAAAATGTCAAATCCTGGAAAACCTGGGAAAGTCAGTGAAATTTAATTGAAGATTCAGCCAGTCACCCGGACATACTGTATGTATGGTCAGTGCCACAGGTATCGAGTGCGGATAGGATTTAAAATGCGATCAAAATCTAGCATCGATTGGGCCTGTGCCAAAATGTTCCCATGTCTGTGATGTCTGTAGAAGACGGTTGACATGATTTGGCCTTTTGTGAGTGCAGGAATACAATAATGTCGTTGGTTTATGACAATTCGTCCGTCGTATGCATGTACGGAGTCCTCTCGAATGAGGCGAACAGATGTTCAAACGATAGGAGACCTAGCCTGGACTACAATTTCAACTTGCAGAATGAAAATTCATCGATCTGACTTGGTCTTTTGCATGTAAGCCTCGACGAAGAAACCAGAAAACAATCTGTTTTACTCGGTGCGAATGTGATCAGACCCAGTGCTGAAAGATAGTGGCCATTGACAGTGGGGTTGATCCAGCTTGGTTTTACAGCCTTTGTAGAGCGGCCATTTTATTTGTTTCGAGCCATGAGCGAACTTGTTTGTTTGTTTTCTTAAATTGCATTGGCGGGAATGGAAACTGAATACATTTGGCCCTTCCGAATATTTTACTTTGAGCAATAAGGACAAAACTGCGCAATTTTGAACCTACCAGTTTGGAGAACCATCTCCTACATACATGTATATGAATAAAACGTAAGAATCACAACATTCTGTTCCAAGTTTTGAACTAAAGGTGATGAGCAACATATCCTCTGGAACTCAAGTGTTACTTACATTGGATTGTACCCAATGCTGCAGTGGTAAAATCAGTGTTTCAGATTTATTAAATGGTTCCCTCAGACCTGGAACTTGGAATTGTCTGTGAATCCCTGGAATAGTCATGAAAATTGTAAACACCTAGGATAGGCAGGGAAATGTAGTGTATTTTTGAAAAAGTCAGGGAAATTCAACATAACAGTGCTACATTTGCTTTCAAGTAGCTACCCCAAATAGCACAAATAAGCTAAATGACGTCATTGGTTAGAATAGAAGACATCATTCTTTGCTCAAAAAATGACCAAAAAATCACGTCAAAATGTCGCCATGAAATAATATGCTTTGGATGGTGGAAAATACGTCATATTTCCATCATTAATGTCGTCAATTTTCCAGCACAAAATATTTCAAGTTTCCATCAAAATCTTGTATTATAAATAGGCAGCTATTTCGAAAAAATAAATTCCAATAATCATATACCAACTTTCCTCGGGGCAGGATCCATTGCACGTCAACAAATTCAATATACCAAAGCTTTTTGAAAATTCTTCAGAAGCTATTTTACACTGGTGCCTTCCGCGTGTTTTTCCTCAGAAAAAATTACCAGCTTTTGTTTCAAGAATAATAAACTTCGGAAGTTGGTTGAGTCTTGTTTTTTGGCAAAATTATTCTGGCTCGAATATGTTTATTGCAAGGGTGGGCCTTAGCGCAAAAGGCAATTACACGCGTATCTCTACGCTTGCACTGCGACCTGACCCCACAGTTTTTGATTGATATTCCTGGCAGGCAAAAAAAAATCCGCCAAGATTTGCATGATTCAACATATTTTCGGTGCTGGAATCTTATGGCAGAAGAACAACGTCCAATATTTATTGTTAAGTGGGTGCCTGGGTGACTTTGTAGAAATAAACAAAGTAGTGCTGGCGTGAAAAATTACCCAAAGTGGTTTCTAGCTCTCTTCCTATATTATAACCCGTGCCATCCCTTGTTTTTTCGTTATTTTCGATCCTACACTTTATAATTCTTATGAACTTTCAACGAGCAAATATCATTATGTTGCAGTTGACTGCTTTATAAGGTTGTAAATATGAGTGCCACACACGCTAGCCTATGGAGATAGTCAGCCCATAACGATCCAGGACGACATTACATTGTCTTGACAGCGCCATCTATCACGGGTCACCAGAGGGCTGTAGGAGACGAATTCCTCCTGGTCACATCCGATGAAAATTGCCACCCACCCCATAGGAACCTAGACTTAAGATTTCATCCTTTTTTAGGGCCAACCAGTGATATGATGGCAGGCGATGTTATGACATGTTAGATGTGGATGTTGCTGGGAAATAATGGTTTCCATCGTATATCCTTCCTCGCCACTTTTCGGGTATGAGGCACAAGTTTGCCATTTTGATAAATGGAGCCTTTGGGAGGCCAGATAGGGGTAATTCGCTAAAGCTGACTGTATCCATGGCATTGTCTCCTGAGCTGCCTTTTTAGTTATTTATCTGTTTTTTGTTGTGTCATCTGTGAATTTTTCCCTTTATAATTCCCCGCTGAATGCCTCGCAAGACAGAGCTTGCTTGACCATTGCCACGATATATCACGAGGATGCACTATAAAATTCTTCTACTACATAGGGTTTATCGTCTTTCGTAAAAAATAATCTATAGCAATAATTTTTTCATCATGAACTTATTCATGACGATCATGGACGTCATGGAAAAGTTGTTAAATTTGCATTTGGGTCATGGAATTTTTTCCTTGTGGGTTAAAATTCACCCCCTTGTCATCATCATTGTGATAAAGGATGTTTCTGAAAATCGCAGTTTAGTGTTGACATAAAACTTGAACGACCCCATATTCTAGTAGGCATTGTAAAATACTTGAAGTTATGAAGTAGTCATTGAAAATTCGTGAAATTTGCAATACCAAATCACTTTAGATACCATTCACGTTTTTTTGAATATGTTTAATTTGACATCAGCAATACAATTGAGTCAAAGCTTACTTTCGGGCCCTGAGACAAAATGAAGAATTAAGTCTTGCAGTTTCAATTTGTACTTCAATCTTTGAATCTGACGTGCATTTGCAGTATATAATACATATATAGTAATGTACATGTATGTACAAGTATATTCGCGATGGTAAATTTATTTAAGTTCAGAAGCTTTATTGTAGTATTATAATGGTTATTGTTCTGTTAATAATTAAAGAATACTGTTGCTTTAATATTTATAACGGAGTTAAGAAAGCAAAAGTTAAGAAACCCATTCAAATGTATTTTTAATCATATATAGCAGAAATTGTAATTAACGAATTTAAACGCTATGTACATGTATAGCTTCGTGATGTGTTGCGATTATCCATTTTTATTTATTTAATATACCTGTACATACTACGTCTGCATTCACAGCGATTTTTATATGAATTTTAAATTTACCAGCACTTTAGAGTTAGTTTCACTGAGTATTTTACCGGTAGACGCTCAATATTTAGTTGAGATTTCTTACATATTAAACGAGGTAGTTTTCTTTTTCTTTCATTGAAGCCATTTAAATTAAAAGCAAAAGTGTTGAATTCTTTATGCAACTTGCATTAATTTTGAATGTGGTATCAGTCATTGCGGTATCACGCACGCATTTCCGAATTACATTTGTAATACCAATTTATTTCGTATCTAAGCAATTCCCAATATAGTTTTCAGCATTAAAAATGCATCATCAACTGCTCTTATACAACTTGGTAAAATTCGAAGCAACACGTTTTGCTCATGTGAAATTCTGTTTGCTTCTTGGCTACAGCTGCTCATTTCTTTCACATATTTATGGAACTTGTTTTACTTGTGACAGTATTCAACCATTTCATCAATTTGTAGCCAATTAAGGTTTAGAGTAGGTATTTCAAGGTACCCGCTTTCTGGAAAGGCAGGAAATGTCAGGGAAATGGAAAAGTATCATGGAATGTCATTGAATTCGTGAAAATGTCAGGGGATGTCATTGAAATTGCAATAGTTTGCATCAACCAATTGATTGCTTATCATCTTTTATAAAAATGTGGAATAAAATCCATTATTTTCTTATTTGTTTTAAGCAAATATTATGTAAAATGTCAGGGAAATCAACTTTAGAATTCAATTGGGAATTCTGTATTTAAAAGCATTGTAGTATATTATAATATACTGAAACGAAATTATATGGAAACGAAATTACTATGCTCTGCTTTGACGATGATAATTTTGAGAAGCCTAATAAAAATGGAGAATACCAAGTTATGGAAAAAATAACGTCCAAGTTGTTGGGATGGGCAAATTGTTAAATTTCTCAAAATCGGAGGTTTTGCCATTTTCCTTGCAACAAGGCCCATTTGCAAGCTTTCTAACAGCAAATTCGTTGTGGTGTTGCATGCAACCAATTGCCATAATGCGCGATTTAGACAATAAAACTAACACCTTATTTCATTCCCTAGCTTTCATTTATCTCTTACAATTCCCATTTTTCGTCTCTCATTTCTAAATTTCCCCTCCATGCAATTTATATCGAGCCCCTTTATGAAAGTTGTAAATGTTGGAATCGCACTCTGGAGAAAAGTGCAAGAGTTTGGAGGACTCCAATATCCAGCATGAAGTGAAAAGTTGGCCATCAGTAATAAAAAACATAGACTGGGCTCCCACACCGTCAATTCTGATCTTTTGGCATCATATTTTTATATTTCTCTACCAACTTTTTATATTTTTTTTTCTCTGGTGTCAAGTTATGCTTCAAAACCCAGCCCTAACTCCCTCCCCCCATAGGTTCTACTGACTTTATATTAATAAGTAACCATGTTTGGGTAGGAAAACATTTCTATTTTATGATAGAATCACCTCATAAGCTAAGTTTTATAAAAAAATTCAAAACTGTTGTTGCATTTTTATTTTAGCATTAGCTCTAACGACCCCTATTTAAAAATTGCAAAAAAATCTTCATTGACTTAATGATATCTCTTTTTTAAATTAAGAGGATGTAATAAGAGTGAATTAAAAAAGGTTAATGTGGGTAAAGGAATTGTGCGTGAGGATGTACAAGTCGTAATGGCGTGCACACGTAACATTCAATTGTGGGGCGACACTTTCATCTTCCCGAGAAATTAGATTATTGTTGTTCGTTTGACCAATAAAAGGTTTATGGGGCGCCATACCTTTAATTAAGTGCTATTAATAAGTTTCTGCCAGTTTATTAACAAAAACGGGGGCCAGTGACCTTCATTACAAAGAAAGCAGCTACCACTTGTAAACCAATGTCGTTATCTTAGGTCACGTATAAAGCAGACTGAAGATCCTACACATTTTCTTGCAAATAGAAGGGACTTAATGATATCGTATTTTGCTGTTTTTTTCCAAAAGTAAGCATCAATTTCATTACCAGTTAGAGAAATAGTAATTGTTGCATCATGTTATCTCAGATTAAAGATAACGAACATCAACACTTTGAATTGTTAGATTTTTTTCGAATGACCATTCTGTCGACATGTTATTTTGATTTTAGTTTGAAGTTTTCATTCTGATTTTCTGAAGAGAAATTAAGGCTGTGCTGCAGAATGGCCCCTGCTTCTGCTATACTCCAAGCATAAACAGTATGAGAAAGTGGACTTCTCCTAATGGCTGGTAGGCTTGAAGTGATTGCCTGCTACTGGATGCAGCTAAATAAATGAATTACAATTAATTACAAACACACACAAATTACTGTATGCAGTGTAGGTGCATATGCAGTGTATTTGATACATGTGTTTGATATTTTCAGATACACAAATTATTGCACTTTTTGTCGCAGTTGTTGAATTGTCTCTGGTCAAAATTTTTATGACATATGCAGTCGTACGTTGCTTTTGTTTTTGATTTGTTTTGTGTTTTTTCCAAAATTAAACCTAACAAATTTGGAGTTTTGCTGTTTTTATCATGAAATATCGAAGATGAGAATAATAACACAAATTGCAAATTTGGTAAAAATGTTCAAATGGCGCCAAGCCAGTACCAGACACCAGACATGCCACACTTCACACTGTAGTAAATCTATAATCCTTTTTATTGTTTGGCAATTTTAGTTTCCTAAATTCGTCGTTTTTTCGCCACACTGCTTGCCTCGCACCTTTTGGTACAAACCCACATTGAGTTTCTTCAGTTACCAACTTCTTTTCCTTACAAAGACGAGGTGTCAGAACAGCAGTTGTTCCCTGGTTCCAATTGTGCTTGGAAGGCCATTGGTGGTTGCAAAATGTGTCTAATTCCTTGCTCATTTCGCCGCTGTATGTCAGTAGCACCTCCGCAGAAGGAATTAGATATTTTTCCATTCTCACCCAGTGAATTTTGCAGGGTCCCCCCCTTTTCTTGTCAAAGCAACAAAGAACCCTACCGTTTTAGTGCACTTTTTCACTTAAACTAAAAGCTCGGAGGGGACCGTTCTCACCACGGTAACATATTTCATCCCCCTTCACCACACCAGGTATTAACGCACGGCACAGCAGTGTGACTCCCGCGCTCAAATAATCCTGCCAAATCTCCCCGAATTATCTGAGGTTGGCGTGAAATGCCCTAATCTCTGTTAAGCTACAGGAAAGGAATTATTAAATGTTGTGTTGAGAAAAACTCGCTATTCCCAGCCAAAAAAAATGTAAATCTGACCATCTGGCCGAATGCCTGTTGCGCCCTCATTATCTGAAAAACATCCCGACTTCCCAACCCTCTCTTACTCATGCCTTAAGTGCATTTTATAACTGTTCATTTCACTCATCCTATGCGCAGGATTTGCAATTGGAATTTCTGGAATTTTCTTCAGAAAATCCATCGCTGCGTACCAACTTTGACACCAGTGTCTAAGTTTTAAGTTTGAATCAGTGTTGACAGTCTGCAGAAGTGTGACTGAAGTTTTTGAAACCTTACAAACCACCAACATTACATCCCTGAAAAGAAGGGAAACCAAGCCTGTATTTTTGCGTCTTCAGAAACATCTTAGCTTGGTATAAGTGAAGTGAGAAGTGAGGATATATGTGGTTCATCTATCGTTTTAAGTTAAGTAAACTATAGTACGTATCAGGTTAAGAGTGCTCAATTTCGCTCTGCCCTCTATCGGCATTATAAAGCCGATTTACTACTTGTCAAATGCTGAATAACAATATAGTACCTCTAAAAGATAGGGTTAGGAATCTTAGTATTATAAACTAGTCTTATTATGTGTATCTACTGAGTATTTTAAGTTATCAATTCATCATTATTTAAAAATTATTTGATGTATGCGCTTTTATCATCATGTGTATTTTATGGCAACTATAGTAAGTCTTGATAAATTTATAACTTTAAAACACAATACCGTAGTAAGAACAGACACATAATAAGACCATTTCATAATATGATGCATCCTAGCCAAACAGCTCTATAATGCCGACAGAGGGCTGTGAAATTGCTCACTTTCAACATGGCAATACTCAGTACATGTAAAACCCACACTTAGAGAACTCATTTTTGCTGAATGGCTGTTGACTTGTTGTATTAACTGCAGTATGTTCAGCAATCTTTTTAATTCAAGAAAACCTTGCAAAGACACTTTCAACAGTACATATTTTGGATTTTATCCAAGAAATCTTTAGGCCACATTCGAGCAGGCAAAAAAGCTGAAGTTATTCCGTCGAATTTTTCTTCGTAATGCCATTAAAATCTGGGCGGAGTGAGGTTTCTTAGGAGTCATTGTGGGTCCGTGTTCCCAATTTGCATTCGGCAGTTTTGTCGATTACTTCAGTTGTATAATTTTTTCAAAGTCATGCATTGTCATTTAATATGTTGTCATTCAGTTAATCGGTATTTCTCGTGATATGCAAGCTCAACGTTTTTTTTTTCGAACTAAATTTGTTCTGGCAGCTAGAACAGGATTTATTTTATACAAGTTGTAACATACTTAATGTAAAAGCATGACCTTATAAATTATCGAACAAGCCTCAACTTTGCATAATCTACTTTCGTTATGCAGCTTTCAATACTGGATGTTAGGTTTTAGTATACTGTAGTTCGATTGATCGATTTGCTCGTTAATGGTGTACATGTACAGTACATGTGATATTCTACCGGTATATTATGCATGAATGCACTATACTAAGTGCTAAAATCATCTGCCTGACAAAATTTATTGGAAACTGGAACATTTGTATGAGTGAGTTTCAGTAATGAAACATCTGCCTAAATACTGTGCCTGATCTGCAGGTGGACGATTTTAAGCACTAATAATTTTAGTTGTTGTCCAGTTACTCATTCTGATTTTTTTTCTCAACGAAAAAGCCTTGGCACCGATTGTTACTCCATTAATCATTGGATATTGGAATTCGATATCGCCAAATAATTTTTTCTCCTTGGACGTTCCTTTGGCGTTCTAGGAATGCCAGACACATCAATTAAAAATGGCTAAATGAGCCGCTGATTTTTTATGGCGGCTAAGCTAGATTTGATTGGGGCAACGGGCTCCTTTCTGCTCGATTTCATTGCAAAAACAGCTCAGTTTTAACGAAACAGTTATGTGCCAACAGGAAGCTGGTGTAAGTTTCTTTGCTCCATCTTTCTGCACTGGGTTGCGCTCGCAAATAACACAAAGAGCCACAAAAGGCCCCCATGCATTCCTCACAATGCATTCCCCAGCTATTCCGGCTGAAAAATGCAAACCAATTTGCACGTTGGATTCGAGACATTGCTTATTTTAAAACGGAGATAGTATTGTTTTTCACAAAAACAATTCTCGGATTTTTTCCACGTTTTGACTGGTGCCAAACATGTCTTCAGCAAGCTATAAATATCGGAAACCTTATTAGAGCCATGGTAAGTTGGACCAATTTGGATAGCTTGACCTACTGTATGAAATACAATTTGAATTAAAAGTAATTTAATGCTTTAGTTAAACAAATTGGTGATCTTACCCCATTTACAATACATTTCCAGGGTTGTACATGTAGTAGGATGCAATAGTTGCACACCTCACAATAGTGGGCTCCTCCAAACAGCTCATAGGCTTTGCATGGCAACTTACAAGCCTAACCTATGCATATTAGTTATAAGTTAGGTTAGATTAGGTTTGGTTAGGTTAAGTCTGGTAAGGTTAGGTAAAACAAAGAAATTCGCAAGCATGCCAGCCAAGTCTACGTGTTGTTAGGGGGAGCCCGCCGTAAGGGTGGGTGTGCACATATCCTACTACAGTAATACCCATTTACCGTACATCGTTGTGCATACTGTACATGTACTGTACTGTACTGTATATGTAAAATGAAATTCAACCCAACCTAATTTTATTGAAAGAGAATGGCTCATCCACATGTATGCAATCGTAAATGCCATCACAAAACCAAGTCCAAATCAGTCGCTCCTAATCAAAATTAGAAACAACCAGTTTACAGATTAAAATTAAATGAATTGAACTTTCCGGACCACACAAAAGTCTGAAATGAATGTGTCAGAGTATTATAATGAAGCCTATTCCCCGTGGTTTGTCTGCCATTTTGCCGGTTCAACATCCAGTTCAGTTTTACTTGCAGCTTTGTCACTTTTTAATTGGGTCCTCATTACATTTAATCAGGAGTGGGAACACCCTAACTATTCATTAGGCTGATTAGGGAACGGATGTGCTTTTTTAAATTGATTTCCGCTTTTTGTCACCCTTAGATATATTGTCACACAGATGGTCCTTCATTAAGAGCGTTTCATTGTTACTTTCGTTATTTAATTACCACTGCACTTGTACAAATTTGCAATACCAAAAACATTCTTGAAGCTTCATAAATCTAGTGGCATTTTTTTAATTGGACTAGCATCCCGGATGACCGAATAGTATAAACTGAACACATTGTTTTTGTTGACATGGGATTTTTTTAATTGCTGTTGATTTTTTAATAAATAACTTTATACACGTAGTTAAACTGTTGTATATATTGTTTGGCTCTAGCTACATGTAGATATATTTTCCTTGGCCCAATCACCATAACACAAAACACAAAAACAAACATGAAACACAAAAGCAAAAAACCCCAAAAACCGTACTTAAATAAATCATTGAAAATTTCAATTCCTCAATTTGGAAGGATTGTATTTGAGATGTTTATTCCTTCCAATCCTTTTGAGATGTTTTTTCAGCTACATGTTTAAATTTCTTAACCTATGCATATCGAGAAAGATGCATTTTTCAAAATGATTGATGAAATTGTATCAAATAATAATGATGATAGTATTTCTCCGTATGTTGAGATTTATAAGTCTTTCTTTCTATTAGTAAGGTATTTATAACAAGCCTGCTTCAAGCATGAAACTGTCCTCCAACATGAAATTATATTTTGAGTAAAATCAACAAAAATAATATTGGGATAAATTTAGATTTATGTATAGAAATAATAATGATGGTATCTCTGTCGGATGTTCATAATTTATTATATTTTTTGTAAAGTCAGCAAATATACCGTTGTTCTAAATTTAGATTTATTTTTCGAACTTTTTTGGTGATTCTGTATAAAGATAATAACGTTGGTATTCCTTTCGTCTGTTGAGGCTTATACAGTAGTTCTTTCTGTCCCGTGTACAAAATCAACAGGCTCCATGTGTGCAGTCGGCATAGAAAGGCATTTTTAACAAGCCTACCCATGAAACTGTCCTCCGAAATTGTTATATTTTGTGTCACTTTTTTCGCCATCCCCTTGTTTTTCATCTTGTCTAAACACAGTTTTTTCTCCATTCTTCTGGGATTTTTTCTGCCTGTCGTCTTCCTTTTGCTAGTTAGCAACATGGTTTTCATTGTGCATTCATTTCTAGTGAGTTGTGAATGAGTGATTAGTGTAATCCGACAGCGAGGATTAGATCTTGGAGGAGGAAAGTGTAACTGGCATTGTTAGAGCATTGCTCCTTTTTCACTCTTCAGTTGTGGCAGCCAGCCATCTTTATGCATTTGGCATTTGCTTCTTTGCATGCAACAAACAAACCCCATGTTTTGGGCATTGTTGCAGATTAGTGCGATAAAACAGGAAGATTGCAACATTATTTCACAATACAGCGTACGTGTCTTAGTCACTTTACATAAGGCAGAAATTCTGAATTCTGGGAGACTAATCTTATGAATCATTTTGGAATTTGGTTCTGCATAACTACAAATATTGCCATGCTTCGGTGACTATACCATCTGAATTGTCTCAGTATTTTTTCAAGATATACATGTACACCCATGTCTCTTTATACGGAAGCTCGTTATACGGCTATACGCTATAACGACCTTTTTGATTTATGGCAATGTTTCGTTTTACAACCAAAAATTTCGTTCAAGCGGCCATTATGGCCCATAGGGCAGAGCAAAACGAGGATACCTGATGTCACATTTGTGCTAATCAAATAGTTTGAAAGCTAAGGCGAGTGATGCAAACAATGAGGCAATGGAAACAATATAACACGTTTATCTGAGTAACAACTTACGTCTATCATCTCCACATTCTGTAGGTTGAGAATGGCCCTGTTTTGAAACATTGGTCCAAATTATGTTGTTTTGTTTCTTTTTAACTCAATAAGCTTAATTCTGCGTTCTTCGTCGAGCTGATCTTCAAGAACGCAGTGTTAAAATGCTACGAAGAACTTCTACATGTAAAGTAAGCAAAAACATGACAAAACAACAGAATTTTGATCAATTTTTAAACCAGGACCATCCACGACTGCGGATATACAGTAGTTATGAATGACGTGCAAATCTTCCGACTGATTAGAACGATTCGTCAAGATTGTATTTTGTTATATGTACATTGTCTACAGTACATGTACATGTATTTGTAAAATATATAATAGAAATACAGTGTTTCAATTGAATTGATTTAATTTTTTGTTCGTGAAATTGGAACGGAACCTGCTGTATTAAAAAGAGTTTGTATGATAAACACGATTCGTTATACAGCATTTCGCTTTACGACCTACGTTACAAGACCCTATGAAGGCCGTAAAGCGAGGTATGGGTGTACACGTGTACATTTATTTGCAAGTTATGCATTCTGAGCATCTTACATTGGATAAGTCCAATCGTGAACGTCCTCCCGCTGTTCCACCACCTTGACCTTGTCAGATTTCTCCTTTTTAAAACCTTTATATTATTCATCCTCCATTTGCTATTAAGTTCACACCTTTGTAGCTGGCGTAAGGCTTGCCAAATGTCTGGCATTGCTGTAAGCAAATTCAGCGTGAGAACCGCTTTTTCACATAATCCTCTATCGTTTTTCGGAATCCTTGAATTTCTTTATCTTTCTGTTACTAACACCTACAACTTCTTTGCTGGCTTATCTTTGCGTTTCATATCCTTGCCCAGCTGGACTTTGAGGCAAAGGACCTCAAAGCATTCTACATAAGTTTTCAAGAGAAAACAAGCCAGAAACAAGATGGCCGCCACCATCTCCCTGATCTGCTTACATGTTTTTCTCACCCAGTTACATGAAGTAAATCAGTGACGGTGTTTTTTTCTGAACTAAAATGCACAGTTTCTGCCAAGAGATGTAATCTCATTTTAAGTTATTTGGCATTTGGTCAGCGTTTTAACAGCGTTCATCATGGCGGTGTGGGATTACTACTGTATCCATCCTTTGTTTACCCGACACCTTCTGCACAGATTGTGCAATTATCGCTGAATATAAAGTACGCATTTTAATCATAATTTTAAAATTAATTGTTCACTCGTGTATGAGCTGAAATCAGTTCAATTCCCATGGCGATATAATCCGCGCTTAATTAAATCAAAAATGGGCAACGGTAACAGATAGGCTGGCATAAATGTTTTTTATTATAATTATTATTATTTATTTAAAGTGAGGGGTCTCATGGGTGTGGCAAGAAAACTACTTCGTTTGAATTTTGAATTTTATTATAGGGTGATCATGAAGTCCTAACTTCATTAGTATTTTTTGATAACTTTTAGTTATAAAGACCAAATTTTGGAAAATGGGTAGAGGAACTCCTAATGTGTTTCATTTCATGTATTCGGTTCATAGGGTGTATCAGCAGGCGGCGCTGTGATCGAAAATGGCGTCATTGCAGGGGCGTCAATGTGTTTTCTGGTGCAGTTTATCAAAGAAAATTGAAAATCACTCTAGAAAATTATCCAAAGTTGTTCTCAATTTTGAATTTTAATAAAAGGTGATCATAGTGTCCTACCCTCATTACAAAAATGAATTTAAAAAGCTGCTGACGTTACAATGATCACATTTTGGAAAAGGTACATTTTGGATTGGCGATTTTGGCACATGATACCAGTGGTCAACTTGAGGGTTTTACAACGTGCATTTTGGATGAAAAAAGTTGTTTCTACATTTTCCAAATTTATTACTTGTAAGTAACAGAGTTTTAAAAATTAATTTTTGTAATGATGGTAGGACTTTATGCTCAGTACATGTGTATATCGGAAAAAAAAATTTGGATCATGACGTCGTTGTCGCCATATCCTTCATATTGTGAAGGTACCGTCTTGGGGCTGTTCAAAAAATGATGTCCTATCTTGCAGACATTTATAGTGTTTGTAAAGTGGTTGAAATACATGTTGCATCAAATTAGCATCAAATTTATGGATTTGATTTTCGAGCATTAGCATCATCACCTGTAACTTTCAGTTTGGTTTTTGGTTTGGAATTTTTATACTGAGTTATTGTAGGCTATAGAGTCAATGGAAACTGGACGCATTCCCTGGTTTCTCAGTGTGCCCTAACGTTTCTTAAATGTGATAACCTCCCGTTTCTTTTATGCGGCTATTTTGTGCTCCGTCGTAGCGTGTAATGGCCTCTTTATAAGGGAAGGGGCTTTCTCGGTGTAGAACCAGAGCCCAAATAATTGGTTTTTGACGAAAGCTTTGTTGGAGAAGAAATGACCAGAAGCTGAGTAGAGGCCAAAAGCTGTTGCAGAAATTCCTGGGGGCTTGTACCCCACACCTGGCCTCGAACTTCTCTGGGGTTTTCAGATCCTGAAAGATCCTGAAAGCATAGAGAACCTTTGATAAGAGACTAGGCTGGGCTAGTTTGACCATATTTTAGACCCTGTTGAATTGCCACCAGTACAGTGCGTGCAGCTACACATCAATCATGCGTATTCATTGTAGAACTTTAGAACTTTGCAAAAAGCTAGCAGCCTGTCAGAGCGCTGCTGTTCATTTGTTAATATTAAGCACTGAAAAGTCAGCTCAAACCTTTCAACAGCTATTGCATTCCAACAATCGAAATTTAGGGAGTTTGTGGAATCCCAGTTGCATTGATTGAAAATGCACCATACGTATCCACTGTCATGTCAACCAGTACATTTCTTTAATTGGACAATCTAGCAGCAAATTTAATAACAGCTTTGGTCCTGGAATCCCAACACGTTCTTATAGTGCCATGGATGTTATTGTTCAGCACGGTGTCTCAGCATATCTTTCTGCTATTGCAAAGCAGTGCATGGAAAATTCGTTGATGTACTACAGTATGTACCCTGTTCCCAATGCACACAATATTTATATATCAACTTGCCTAGTGCACAAGACGGACACCTGTCCTATCTGTCATAAATATAACCGTATGTTTTTACTTTTCGTTCGTTGTTGTTTTGTGAGTTTTTACATGTATTGTTTGACCTAATCTAAACTAACATAGCAATGTAATGTCTCATTTAGCTGCCCCTAACCGCCAGGCAATTACTGCCAGCCTAGTCTGAGAAATTCAACAAATTAATAATACATTTTACATAGTTAGTTATTGGTTAACACAAAAATCAAGGGACGACAAGCAATTTCGGGGAAATTGTAATGAAATTGCCAATTTCACAAAAATGCTTATCTAAATTTGCTGTATCCATATGAAAAGGTGTGTTCTGTGTACTGTATATAGCATTCCTTACATTGGCATGTGCCGTACCTTTGCATTTTCAGCGGTCAGTATGGTCAGGGAAATTTATTTCAAAACCTGGAAAAGTTATGAAAGTTATGGAAGTCAGGGAAGTTAAAATGGATCTCTGGGAGAACCCCGAATAAGCAATAAATTTGCACATGCCATAATTTTTGCTTTTTCAGTTGTCATCATGGAAATTTGTTTTAAAACCTGAAAAAGTTGAGGAAGTTGAAAATTTCATCCGGTCCATGTATACCAGCAATCCAGTAAAATATAGGAAAAATATGTTTTGGAAAAGGGTTCCTTAAAATTCCATAGGGGATGGGCTCAAATTAATGGACTGTCAATGTACTGGGCCCCATTCCCTTAAGCAGCTTAACTTAATGTGTAGAATTAGGACTATTTGTCAGGTAGCAAAGGCTCCGTAAATCTCACGTTTTTTGTTGGACCTTAAACGCCATTTCCATACGTCTGAAGACATTCTCCCCTTGATTTCCATCAAGCATAAGACTTGTATGCATTTCTTCTTATCGTCAGTATCGCGTTACTAAGGAGGCTTTTATCGTCACCTCATTGAGCCCAAGCACAAAAGACTGGAGCTGCAGGGTGACCTCCCTACAGGAACAAATTTCTCACTTTCGTCAAATGCCTTACCTGAATGGCTTCTGGGTTTGTAACCCATCCCCTTACGTCCTTTTCTTTCGTCCTGGCTCAGTTTCTTTCCCATTCAAGTCCATTGACGTTTCCGGCTGGTTGGAGACCAATAGCGTTGGGGGTTGGTTTTTTTTTGCTGGCGTCATCCATTTCCCCAAAATTCAAAGAAGACAAACCAACATGCAGTTTTGTTGTAATCATCGATGTGGTAATCATGGTTTCATATAGAGGTAGCGGCGTGTCCCTTCATTGTCCTCACTTTATTATACGCAACAAGAAAGATTTGGAAGAGTACGATGAGATGTCTGTATAATAGATCTTTGGCCACTAACATCACTTTTTGCCAGTTAGTTGTTGATCTTTTCATTAATCTAGCTACTTAAGGACAACGCACACTCCCCTCTAGTATTGTCTAGCAGATAATTTTATTTACAACAATTTACAACACAGGAACGTTCAAATATTTCTGGATATTTTCACGATTTTTAGACACCATCCTCACCCTATCATGATTTTCAAACCACCCTTAATTGATGATCTACATGTACTTATTGACCAAAAAATTTCGAATTGAGCAAACGTTTGATAAAAAAGTACATCAGCATAGATGAGTTTTATCCCATAAAAGTAATGCTGAAGCAAATGATATGAAAGACAAAACACTGTAGACGAAATTTTTGGAAAACTTTCACAAATGATGGTATTTTTCTAAAAACTGGATAACAAATGAAGAATTTCAGGAGTTAAGGGCGAGCAATGCAAACAATATAACACGTCTGTCTGAGTCGCATCTTATATCTGTAATCATCACAATTTTACCTGTCTTTGAGGATGGCCCTGTTTAAAACAATTGCTCTAAATTTGTGTTGTTTCGCTTCTTTGTAACTATAGAAACGTAATACTGCCGTCTACAAGTTGATCCTGGTGATGAACGCAGTGTTAAAATGCTACGAAGAACTTCAAAAGTAACCAAAAAAGGACAAAACAACCGAATTTTGATCAAATTTTTAAACCAAGACCATCCACAACTGCGGAGTGGTTATGCATGTTGT
Organism: Kryphioiulus occultus; assembly: GCA_034687865.1. NCBI lineage: Eukaryota > Metazoa > Arthropoda > Diplopoda > Julida > Julidae > Kryphioiulus > Kryphioiulus occultus. The sequence goes on along the minus strand of JAQGAF010000761.1, from coordinate 9,341 downwards.
GTAAATCTTCAGACTTTGATTAGAACTAGTCTTCAAGATTGTAACTTGTTACATGTACATTGAATACTGTACATGGGCATGTATTTTTAAAATATGTAATGGAAATACAGTGTTACAATTTGTATTGATTTAACGGATCCTGTTAAGTTAACATGGGTTTGTTTGCCAAAACATGATTCGTTATACAGCATTTCGCTTTACGGCCCAAATACCAAGAACTTATCAAGGAAGTAAAACGAGGTATGGGTGTACAGGATTATACTCCCTAAAAGAGAAGATCTGCTTGTTCTCTTGAAAACATGAAAGAAGCTGCACCTTGTTTTTAGTGTTTGATAAGACAAAACTCGTTCGCCTTTTTTGCATTTTGTGAGTACCCCTTGGATGGTTGCAGGTCCATGTGTCATCTGCCGCCTGACGGCCATTTTGCAATGGGATTTTCTGGTACGGCACGTCTATCATGGCGTCAGGTTGAAGGAAAAGGTCTAGGAAAAATGGGGTGCATAATAGGCGTTTTTGAAATCCTTTCTGTGTCGTGCACGTCTCAGTTTGAACTCTGTTATCCGAGTGTAAAATATCTTGTTTTCTTGCTCGGAGGCGGCCTATTTTTCTCGGACATTAGATAACTGTCATTGGATCGACATCAGTGTTTGGCTGGCTCTTCAACCTGTAATTTGGTTGTTTGTGGCAAACGTGTTACGCCAGAAAATGAGCTTTTTGTCAGGCATGTCTCCATTTTGGCAAGACTGTTTTTTAGCCCCTGCTTCTCTTTCTTATTCTTTGAGCTTCGCTAGGATTTGAATGTCACCCGCCTGAGGAGTATAGGGGGTAACCCATCTGTGTGTTGGATTGACGTGCCAGGGGTACCCCAGGTGCATGGGCTGTCATTTCACCTTTTCATGCGTTTCAGAAAAGAGGCATTCCCCCTCACCATCCCCTCCATTTTTAAAAAACGTCTTTTGTTACCGCTCTGGGTGAAAAAAATGTGCATGAACAACTATGCTCATTTACATACGTGCCATAGCCGAATACGAAATCCGCCAAGTTTTCCAGCAAAAAGCCGTAATGCATTGGAGATGCTGTGGGAAAATATTAAATATCTACCCACGAGGCAGTCTCAAATTTGTGGTCTCATTTTCCATAATATCAGCTTCGTATAACCAAATCTGGCTGTGGATGGTACGAAGCTCATTTCACAACTACACTTTGTACATGTGTGTCGACCAATGTAATCTTAGACGAACATACTACGAAAGAAGTCGAAACACTATTTCGATCTTCAGGTCTTTTGGAAGAAATAACCTCGTCCACGACATCATTCCAGGGTTGTGGCCAGTGTAAAAAATGTGAAAATATGTGCAAAATTGGGGAAAATATTTAGAAAAATTTTGGAAATATTGGGTGAAAAATGCGAAAAAAACAGCAGTAAAAAAATATTAAAAATATCAGATATTTGGATGGGAAAAATTGTATACCAACTGACCACATACCTGTTATTCTCGTTTCCGCTTTTAAATTAATGTTCGTATTTTCCCGTGGCCATACGCAAAGATAATGAAAGATATGACTATTAATTCGCTGTAAAATATGCCTGTTGAATACCGGTACATGTATGCATTGAGGCTGCTCATATATTTACGTATGCGTTTGTACAAATTTTGAGTTTGCCGCCAATCACAAGCGAGCGTTGATTCGTTGAATGTAGTCACGTGCCTATGCACGAGGAAGTGACGCCCAAGGCAACCATGGCAACCGTGGAACGTGAGATTCCTTATTAGAAGGCGCCATATTGGAAAAAATTCAATTTGGTCTTTTCAAGATGCATAAACCAAATTTCCAGTTGTATCTCAAATAAAACATCCATAACACACCAGGTAATTATTATATTAGCACATTTGAGATTTCCCAGAAATTGTAATTATTAAAAATACATGGAAGATCCTATCATAAGAATTTGAAAGTCTTTGTATGAAAATTATAACACAGCATGCCTAATACTGGACATCACCTATAATTCTTAAATCCAATTTGCAGTAGCGATGTATTTACGACAATGGGGCAGTTAAACCCTATGGCATAAACAGTTTCTACTTTTACAGTTTTTGGTGGCTCCGCTTTTTAATCGACTAACTGATGCAATAACATGCACTACGGATGCCCCTTGGGTAACACAAAAAGGGCGGAGACTTATTGTCATTTTTAATCTGAAAGTTTAGTTAACAGACAGACGGCGAAAAAAACTAGGGTCAATTTAATGTTTGTGCTTCTGGCGTTCCAAAAATAGGTTTCTGATGTTTTATACAGGTATTTTTACTAGCCGAAGAATCTTTGAATTTCGTTCAATTATAATTGATGCTGATGAATCTCGGATGCCCTTATCGCCATAACATGTTCCCCTTGTTGTTGCCATGGTCAGTTTCATAACCCTTCAATTACCCTCAGATATTTGGCTGTACTTTGACAAATTTTATTATGATGGATATTTTGATGATCAGGTAATTGGTTAGCTAATAGTAATATGATTGGATTTCGGAAATGTTATTAACAAGGGATAAATGGAGCTATTAAAATATTGAAGAGCTATAACAACTGTCACCATAAATGCTGTAGCTACTTTGAAAATAAATTTAATACATGTATAATTATCAAGGACTTCCTAGTTAATTCAAATGGTAATATTGTACTTTTTTAATATAAACTATTTTAAAATAACAGGATTCCCACTTTCCGTAAAGTCAAGGAAAATCAGGGAATGTCAGGTAGTTCGTGGAATTCCTGAAAGTAGGAGATCGAGATAGTTTGCATCAGCCAATTGAAAGCCATCATCTTTCATAACAGTTTTAGATAAAATTATTCATTTTTCTTATATTTAAAAAATCTGATGTAAAATGTCATGGAAATTGACTGGTTAATTTGAGTGGAAACCCTGAATACCCCTACTGTCTGTCACCATATCATATCACCATGTAGGAGTAGGATGATTCCACCATTGCTGGTAATGTGTGTGGTGGAACCATCATTCGAGAAACAGTAGGGTACTATAAGGATATGTTTACTTGCAAATGCCTATTACTTGAATCATGTTTAGTTATGTATTATTACATTTGTTACATGTATATTGCAAAGAAAATTGAAGTTAAATTTTCAGGTTTTAAAAATAGGCCTCTTTTTTTATTCGACTTTGACACTCGTTTTTCTTCTGAATTAATTGTTATAAAAATATTATTTAATTTACTGCTCATAGATGTGCAAACGTGCTCTTATAGTCTCTTATACATGTAGTGGCAAATATTTTTATATGGAAATAATACGAATGTTGGGCTGCCATAAACAACCACTTTTTCGTTTTCTTATCTTTGCCTCAAGCTGCACACTAAATATAAATAATTAAAACAAAGTTTTTAATTTATCACGTAGATGTATCCGATTTTTTCGTCTCTGCCACGAAGTAATGAGCTCGAAGGGAATGCTTAGTTGGTAATTTAATTTGCGAAATGATTAAGAGACTTACTGGCGCTTTTGCTGCCAAGTCTTAGTCACGATGATCTATACTAGCTGCAAAGTGGGTAGATTTATAAGACGACTTCGATGATAGGGTACGTGTATATGGTGTTGTAGCAAAGTTTCTACAGCGAAAATCTTCGCATTCCTAAGTTTGACAATTTCCGTTGAAAGTTCATAGCGTGTGTGGTAATGCTTTTTGGTGCTTTCGGGGGGCTGTACAGATACAATGTGAAAGTGTTGAAGGGGTCTGTCTGCTTTCACATGACTGCTTGGAATTTGAAACTCGCCAAAACGAATTACTATTTGTTTGGTATTGACTGAAATGCATTTTCTGACCGCCATTTGTGACTTATGGCACGTGAAATAGAACTTCACCTTTTGTCTGTCTTGAACCTCTAATTTCGCTTTTTTCTGTGTGGTGGATCAGTCCTTCTATGGAATGATGTGGTCATCTGGTCGCCATGGTGACTGCAGTGTAAAAGTACGAAAAGGGCATATTGCTATGAAACTATGATCGAAAATGCTTTATGAAGGTGACCGGCAGGACAATATAAAACATTAGAGCTAAGCATAAAAAAAAGAGGACAAAATGGGTTTCGAATAGGGGAGAAAAAGCCATCAAGGTACATTTGCGATGAGGCAACCTCTTACGTTTTTGAGTGCATAACAGCTCACAATGATCCCTGAAGCAATTTTCCTTTTTTATTTCAATGTTCATTTTCTCGTTTTTATCCCTCCTCCATCTATTGCGTCGTTAATTTTCCACGTCGATCGTTTTCCCCTCGATGTTAATCGGCGAATAAACTAATGCTTGCATTGACGGAATACCTCCAGCGTCATAAATGCTGTTAATTATTCGAAGTAAATTTTGATTGTACGGTGAATTCTAGTTCAGTTTCACACCAGAACACTAGCACCTTAACTGAAATCTTGAAAATTTAATACCTTGAAAAATCATTCAGCACTGCATCCAAAATGATCTTTTGATTCCTAAAAAGATGGTGCTTCTTGTGAGCTTCTTAATTTTTATCCAGATTCTGAGCAAGTGTTTTTCGTGTGAAGCTTGAAATTGAGCGTCCAAAAAGTTTGATTCTATTGGTCAAAAATCAAACTTTGCTATACGCACTGTCTGGTCCAGGGTGTCTAATGGAATCCAGTTCGTGGAAGTCATGGAACAGTCATTAAATTCACATTAGGTTCAACATTTGCCATCCAGTTTGGCGAAGATTTCACCTATACAGCGGTTGTTTGCCAATGATCAATGAACACTGTGGTAGATAATGCTTATGAAAATCACTATTTTGTGATGACATAAAACGTAAACGGCTCCATACTCTAATAGGCATTGAAAATAGTTGAAGTCATGAAGAAGTAATGGAAAACTCAGGAAAAAGTAATGAAAACTCATGAAAACGTAATGAAAAACTTATGAAATTGTAATAAAAAATCTAGTAGATACCTTGTCAGGACATAGGTACTGTTAGTCATTGTTCGTTGCACAAATGTTTGCTAACACTTACATGTATAAGGTGCATAAGCTGTAACTTCAAGAACCAGTCTGTATTGCGTTTGAAAATGGTCAATCGATCTCTAGGCTAGGGTGTGGGCTCTGTAAAGTTCTCCGTGATAATTACCCGAGCAATTTTATCTCCTAAATGCTATAATTTGGTGTTTTTTCTTAATCAAGGTGAATTGTTATAGGGCATCACTTCTAAAAGGGTCCAGATTATCTCCTAAGATGATAAACAAACCTGGTGATGTTGTAGTTGATTAAATTTCATCCAATCTATCTATCCTTGTTCCTACGCATTCCCCTAAAGATGTTGGGGGAGTTTTACTAAATTCAGCGTTTGTCAAGCTCACTGTCAGTACTCCTTGGTAAGGATATCTTTCTATGAGGTGGTTTTGCGTGCTCACCGTGTGTGACTTATTTTCAGTATCTTACGGTCGTCCTTAATGGCTCCTGTGATGGAGATAACAAATTCATAGGTAGAAGAAAGGAAAAAAATAGTAAAGGGAAGGGAGGTATCAAAGACCAAGGGAATGAGATAAGGCTGTTATGGCCCATTGCGCTTTTATTTTTGCTGAGATCGACACCCCCTTCCCTCAATCTCCATTTTACCCTCCCTCGCCTTTGATGTATCTTCGAGCTTATCATTACTTCGATTTCACCTTATTCTTAGCATTTTTGCTCTCTTTCGCATTTACAACAGATGTCAGACTGATTTTAGATCACACAGAATGCGAAAAAGAACGTGGTGGATTCGATACATTCATTCAATGCAGTTTTCAATTTCTGTAAATGTTTCTGGAAAATGTAATGTTTAATTAATATTTTTTTAGTTATTACCAATCTCCTTACGTCTTGTAAGCTGTTATTGTTTGCTTGCGGCTAGGGCAGGCAAAATAAAGAAATTACAGTTTAGGTTAGAATAAGTTAGGCTAGGAAAAACAGAAAACAACAAAAGGATAAATTCCTACAAACAAGGACAGGGATTATTCTTTTCTACTATACGTGTAAGTAGGGTTGAAATTTGCATGTTTTTGGCACATTTGAAGCACATTGAAGTTTAGCTCTTTTGGAGGCTGTTGGTTTTATGGGATTTCCAAAAATGAATTAGTGTGAAATTAGTGCCATATTTAAACAATTACATAATACATGGTCATGTAAACATTTGAGAAATATTTACTGTAAATACAGGGTTCCTCCAGGCCTGAAAACCTGGAAAAGTCAGGGAAATTGGAACGGCCTTAAAATGTCAAAGAAAAGTCAGGGAAAATGTATTTACTTTGAAAAAGTCAGGAAATTTAGCAAATTAATTATGCAATTTACATGGCTTGTTATTGATTAACACGAAAATTAAGTGATGACGAGCAATTGCATGAAAATGTAATAAAATTGTCAATGTTGTAACAATATTTATCTAAATTTGCTGTTTCCTTATGAAAACTTGATAATAAGCTATAAATGGTATATGTCATGCGTTGGTTTGTCATACATGTGTTTTCGCACGGTTAGTGGTCAGCTTGGTCAGGGAAATTTATTTCAAAACCTGGAAACGTAGTAGAAGTTAAAATTTTCATCTCTGGGTGAAATGTGATAACATCAGGTAATCTTTTTATTGCGGAAACGTCACTTTTTAACTCCAATTGATTGATTGATAGTCGGATGGTGAAGTTGAACAGTTTCTGGTTGATTATAACGTGTCTCAATCAAGCTAGCATTCCATCCATAATAACACTGGTAATATCTGGACATTTAGAAAATGAACATTTACAAAAATCAACTGATGGGTGACCGTGATCGAAGTTGCTCAATATCTGTAGTGTACATGTCACGCGACGGTTATTTTTACAACAAAAGAAATACTTCTGAGAAGCTGTTTTTTAAACATCATAATGGTTTCTCGTTATAAGCATTTTTGTGAAACTCTTAATATTTCCTGTTTTGAATTACCTATTGCCTACAATCTATCGTGAATTCCAGGGGAACTAAACCTCATTTTCCAAAGAATAAATGACATTTACATAGATAACAGCCGAAATTATCGTGTCAGCTTAAGTTTTTGTATTGTGCACATGCTCGCCTTAACTTTCGTCATTAACATGTCGTAAATGTCTGTGTTTTCGAAACCATTTTAAAGTCAAGAGGACTTGTCATAATACGCTTAAAATTTGGGTGGCCTTGATAAAATCTCTGTAAACTCGGGGTATTTTCACGAGTGTTTAGCAGCGCCCCGTCAGCCGTCCTACACACGCAGTTATCAATCATTATAATATTATTTGACAAAAATTATCTCTGTTGCCAACATCTGAGAAAACGCTTTCTCCCATTTCAGATCCTTATCTGCTTGAGGTTTTGCTCAAGTTTTAGGTGAACTGTTTCAAGATAGGGAATGCTGACTGATGTTTGCGCAGGAGATGGATATGCTTTTTTTTTGAAAATGTAAAAAAAAATTGAAAAACAATTATTTCTTCGTTGCAGGTATACCGTGCACCGGATTCACCCTGTCTGACGTCATGATTTCCCACGCTGAACCGGTGGGGGACTATCCTGTGGTTCCTGCCAAAAAATGTCGACTTTCTACCAAAGAGGATTTTTCCATGTATCGTACACCCAGCGGCATGCTATATTGCGCCAAGTGTAACGTCAACATGAACTCAGAAACCCAATTTGCCCAACATTTTACAAGCAAAAGACACACAAACAGAGGAAATAACAAAAGGTACGGTAAGGATAAGGGTTATCAGAAGAAATATTCAGGTGCCAACTTGCAATCTGACTGACTTATTTAGCATTGGCTATTGCTATGTGGTAGGGCGATTTGTGTGTCAAATATGTTGGTTTGGCCTGAAATTAGCATACAGAATATTATGAATTTTTGCGAGAATGTATTATCAACTAAATGGAGATTTTCCCTGTTGTTTTTATTTTTACAAATGAGGAAAACTGGATGAAATGTAGTAATCTGATCAAAACACACGTACATTTTAAGAAAAGACCCACCTTTTATTTCACCCCTTAATAATGAACATTCACTGTCTGCATATTTAATAGGAATTTATTAGAGTTCTGGGTCCAGTGCAAACCGGAAGTTGTTTATTCATATTTCCATGCTCGACTTTTGAAACATGTACATGTATTTATCTCACAGCCAGTCATCGTTTGTTTTTTATAATTATTTCAATAGTTAACTGTAGACGGTGGTCATGCCCTCTTGTATGATCATCTATGAAATCCTACACTCATTGCAAAATTTAATTTAAAAAACTGGCAGCTTTAATAAAAATGGAAAAGTAAGGGAACTCCTAAAGTTTTTAGTTCGTGTATTTTTATTCACTGGAAGTCCTAATCTTGTTTAATTTCGCTACGACAAAATTCAGCGTTACATTCATTGGATAAACAAGCATTCATTAAATTAATTTCTGCAGTTTTTTGAGTAGATAATTTTGTTTTAATTTGAACATTAACGTTTAATATAATTTAACCTAACTCTTTGGTTTTTGACTTAATAAGTAATTAATTAAACCAGGTGTTTCTACTTTATTGAAAAGCTTTGCCCGCGCCAAGGAAACATTTCATTGAAACATGGTTTCTTAAAAACAGATTTCCTTAAAATGTTTCCTCATTTATAGCAAGGAAATATGTTTGAGGAAACATTTGGTTCCTTTTTCCTCAAATTTTTCCACAAACATGTTTCCTTGCTAGAAATATACGCTTAATTGATGTACGCTTAATTGACTTAGGCGGTATAAGTAGTTTCTTGTAGTCCTAAACACTGTGGACTCCGCTTAAAGTGATCACATTGGGCCCAGGCTATTTTGATAACAATAGTCGAATGATTCTAATGGCTGAATGACGAGAAAATGCGATCGGTATTTAATTTGAATTCTTAAGTGTACATATGCATTACATAATTTAACTTTACAAAGATATTTATGGCTAAAAATATTGATATTGGTTTGTTTAAGTTAGTTAATGAAGTTCTCATATTCAGACATGTATTGTATTTGAAAATGAATTGATTTATGCTGACACCTAGTTAAAATTATTAGTGGTCCTGTGATCTCAGCATTTTTTGGTGGTTTCTCAACTTAGATGCACGTTTCATATTCATCAACATCAAAATTATTTTCATCAGTCAGTTCTGTTTGAACCCCAGACAGCCTGGCACGAGTCAGATCTAGCCATTGGGGCTACTGAACATTGCAAATTTGGAAGACTACAGGGTGAGGCAAAAAAGATGTTAACATTAAAACATCTTTTCTCGTAGATCCTACCAATTGTCAGGCGCGATGGTGCATCCCGTCCGGTCCAGGCCCTGAATTTTTCTTCTAAT
>JAQGAF010000760.1:0-41307 GCA_034687865.1 Kryphioiulus occultus | reverse complement strand
TACACAATGAGCTGAAAGAAGTTTCACACGGTAGGCCGACAGTTTAAGGAGTAAATGTAAGCCTATCAATAAGCACACTCAATTTTACCAGAACGATTTCCAGGTTGAGGAGCATGAATATTTTGTCCATCAGCAATCTTAGGCATACCAATCTTTGGTGACCTGGGTCGACCCTTTACTGAGAATGGTTTAGTCAGTTTACCTGAATGATATCAATTATTCAGATTAACGAAATACAGTAACACATAATATGAAGTGCAGACAAGACATCTGGCAAAACTTCAATTTAGAGACAACGCATTAATTCTCCTTCCAACCTATCTAGGAATTGTTGCAAAAAAAGATTTACATAAGTTGTAAATAATGCCAGACTCTGATCGGAAATCAAAAAAAAAGAAATACTGATATTTCTTACCATCAGCATTTAATGTAACAGTATTTCCCATAGATGCAGCAGGAGGTTGTTGAACAACAGCTGGATAAAAAAAAGAAAATACTGCAACACATATTTATTGGATAAGACCACCTATAATTATGGTTTTTTAAATGTTGGTTTACCAACAAATTTGCATTTCCTCAGCAGCTCTAGATGTGTCCAAAATAAGTCTCCTTTATCAAATGGGACCCTCTTCACAAAATCTGGATGGGTCAATTCGCATAAGTGCCTTCCTGTCATATTCCAATTGTCTACCTTTACTCCATGAAGAGAAAATTGCTTTATGGCCCACTGAATCCATATCCTAACATGGAGCGCGCTCCAAAGCGTTGGGTCTGTTTTGCAAGATTATAAAATAATAACTCAACATTTCGAATTATGAAAATGTAATGAAATGTTATAAAATGAGATTTTCGTACCAAATGGAATTTTCAGTCGTTCTTGCTCTTTTCTAAACTGAGTACAAACGACCCATCTTGTAACATTTTCTTGCTCTTCACCAACAGGAATGCCTATTTTTGAAATATCTGGATTAGCTTGTTCCCCATGTTCATCATCTGCAAGTCCATTACACATTAAAGCAAATGTTAGCTTCACCAGTTTTGGCTATACACTTAAATATTTTGCAAAATAGCCAGAAAATGGCGTTTTATCGGTAAGTGTAAGTAAATGAAATCATTAACTTAATGAAATTGTTTCTTTAATCGAATAACTTAATAAAATAAGTCATTTCACCACCTTATGCTTTTCATTTAAACTTTATAAATATTTGGAAGCAATATTAGTGCAATAAAATACAATAAGCCTACCTTGTTGCGTTGATGGCATTTCTATTATTTCTTCAGCTGGCTTTAAAACATCAACTATATTTATCTTTCTTAGCCCTATTTGACAAATACCAAAAACAAATAAGCAGAGAATATCATAAAAATTAGCTTTCTGCAAAATTTTAATGCTAAAGAATCCCATGAGAGATTAAGGGCAAGTGGAATAAAAATAAATTCAATATTTTGAGGACAGTGAAATGTTTACCTCCTTTTGAAGATATTTCCACATTTACTTGAACTAATCCTTCGCCTTCAACACACTGATCCACCAAATTCTTGCACGCATCGAGCTTAAAGAAATTTTAACATAGATTATGTATTGATTATGCACCAAGACTGTCAAATGCATACTGGGTGTGCAAATAACACAAAGCCTACTATATGGGCTAAATAAAACAAATAGTAAAATCAGGAAATGGTTGTTTGTAATTTACCTCATGCACATCCTGTAGATAAAATGTATAATCTGAAAGTTCAAGTCCAAGTTTCTGTTCCAAAAGCGATCTTAATGTAGTTAATGGCTCCGTTATGTCCATGTGCTGTGCAATAACACTCAAAATTTGACCATCGTCCCTGCTTTGTAGAAATATGTAACAGATTTACATCAGCAGGCGCCATTAAACATTTTTAGACATTTAAATAATGTGCTCATACCCATATTCATCATCAATTGAGTTTCCATCTGCAGCAGAAAAACCAACCATTGAATCCGTTGTGGATTCAAGCATTTCTCCCGTCATGTCTGATGGGCCACCTAGTCCTTCAGACACAGCCCTGGCCACATTTTCTACGGTTTCATCATCAGACTCGACTTTTGACTTTTTGGCAGAGGCACTGTTAAGAACCTCTGACACTCGCTTCATCCTAATGGTATTGAGAGAATAATTTAAAATTAGATTAATTTTGATCATTTTAAATGTAATTAAAATAGAGTAGCCTATCTGCCAATAAATTAGTTTAAGTAATTAAACATAATGAACTACTGACGTCAATAATTTATAGAAATCATAATGAAAACACTATAATAATTGTCTAATATATCAAAGAGATTGCACATCCTATTGAGACTAATGAATGAAATATAAGGCCTACTTGTCCTCAGGTGAGGATGCCAAGTAAGAAGATATATATATATGTAAGTTATTGAGAGGATAGTTGCAAAACTATCTTACATAACAATTTGGAAAGTGAAAATGGATACAACATAAAAAGGTGGTGGTAATTATGTTTAGCACCACTAGGCAGCACAATTTAAGATTTTGCATATTGGTAATTTATAATACATGTAGCTGAAGGAACGCGTTTATTTTAAACAATATATCCCACCAATATGAACACGAGTCCGGGAACATGTAATGGATGCATATAGCTGTACTTGGTTTCAACAAATTAAAGTAGAAAAAAACTAATCACGTTAGCACCACCCATGCTACCCATGGTTAACAGAGCTCAATAATCGTACCCAGACAATAGGCACGACCATACGTACTTCCAGCCAGCCTCTTCCTTTCTCAATCTCTTCATATCCCATTCATCGACACCTTTGAGCCTATCCGGTCTTGGGTGTCGTTAAATAAAATCGTAAAACCGAACAAGGTAGAAGAGACAACAACTCAGGATAAATTTTCCAAGGAATAATTTATGAACAAAATTTATGTTATCTTGTAAGAAATTTTCAAATGCAGTTCATGTCGAGTTCATGCATGGTCCTTGCATTTTTGACAAACTACGTCGAATAGACTTTCCTGCGGACCATAAATACCGCATGTTTCAATTCTGGACAGTTTTTAGCAATCTAAATTACATGTACAGTATATGTACCATAACTCCAATTTCAGGCATAAGCCTATATAGTAAAATCAGATTTGTTTTTGCAACAAATTAACTTGTGCAAAAAACTTGGGTGTAATTAGCCCAGATTCAGCATGTTTTGCGTTTTCACAAATTACTGAACTTCATTAATTAACCAAATTAATTGACCATATGAACCGCCCTTGCCTATAGCAACGCTAAAATTAAAACAAGAAAACAATTTCCCAGTATTCGTTAAACTACCAATGGGAGAGAAAATTTAACTATTATTTTTTTTATTTTTGCATTTTGGAGAATTCCTCTTAGCAATTTCCTAAGCATGAGGTTTCGCCAAACAAACTTTAGCAAAACACCACAGCATATCAAAACAACAGCCTCGAGTCGGCCTAGTCAAAAACATAACAAACAGCAGATTTCGTACATTTCACAGGAAACACTGCATGAAAAAATTTTCCTCGGCATTTAACCGAAATTACATGACAGCATAATTTACATTTAAAATTGAGAACAGAAAACACTTTGCAGGAGAGGCTAGCGGATTGTTGCTTTGTTGTTGGCCGACCACCTCGAAAATGACACATTTGACCTTGAAAATACAACCGAGGCGCGAACAATGACAACGAACTTGGTAGATCAACTTGATCATTTTCGCGATTTTCAGGTCGAATGAGGGCGAATTAATTCGGAAAATTTGGGGGTTTGAACAACAACAAAAGCAAATGGAAGCAGGCGTCCATTTCCGGAGTTTTATGTGACCCAAAAAGCTGGGCGCCAACTCGTACCAGCGAACGCCATGTTATCTCGGTTACGTCCCAAACAATGCTAAAACTCGCTCGAATGCGGATAAATAAGTCACTTCCTCTTTTCAGCGTCGTGGACAGCGTTAAAATCGCCTCAAACTCTATCCTCGTTGAAGAAATGCCAATCGAAATCTATTTATCGAATGAAATTAACAGGAAATGGCAGACAAAAGGAAACGCTGGGCGGACACGTGACCGGATCTTGCGATCTCGCAATGTCTCGTGAACTCGCTCGAGAAAACGCGAGATTCGAATTTTGTAGAGGGAAAAAAACATTCGATGAGCGCCGGAAATGAAAGACATCCTCTGCATCCGGCCTCCCATTTTCAGCTAGCATGCCAGGAAATTTCAGAAAAGAAATACAGGGGAGAGTCTGATCAAATGTTCACATTTTTGATGGAAGTTTGAATTTAAAGATTAATCTTTGGATGACTTTGTGTACTTCAACGTAGTACAGAAGTGCACAGGAATGTAAGATCATGGTAAAACCCAGGAGAAAATATCCTGCAGAAAAACTGCAATTTTGAAATATAGGCTAATTCTGAGAATTAAAATTTATATCTTTATAGTATCTGTAATTAAACGGCAGATTTATCCCTCATTAATGAGAGAGTGGTGATAATCCATAAGTTCACAATGAAATAAATTCAGCAAAGTGGGGAAGTCTTAAACAATTAACCTGTATGTCGAGACATCCAGTTTTCGTCGAAAAATTCAATTTTCCTATATCTCTTCGCTTACATTTTGATACATTTTTTAAACTTACAAAAAAAAACTAAGTTAGTTGGTCTGTTTTGGGCATTGCACGAATCATTCTCGGTGTGTGTGAATCTAAACTTTTAACCGATAGTGCGAAAATCCAATTAAGAAGTTGTATAGCGTCGTAAAATTAGCCTAATGTAATCATTAATTTGGACATTTAATTATGGCTTGCAAAGTTACATTTTCGTTATACGAAGGTATGCAAACGTGCATTGCATGGATGCATGGCAGGAAAGCTCGCTGTGCACCATTACTAAAACGCGCATTCTGTTTGTGCATTTACCAATAAATTGCAGCAAGCTTTTCTGCCATGCATTTGTGTAATGCACAGTTGCATACATGAGCAAAATCAAATGATACAAGTGCACACAACTTTATAACGGAATTTTCCACCTCCTTTCATGGTTTCATGTTTACAATTTTAGTTTCGAACCCACTGAGAATGTGACGTCAAATTTTAACTAATTGATGCCATATTGAAGAAATTTGAGAGGTCCACACATGCTGAAAAAATAGTTATGAAAATGTACAGAACATTGTCTTTGGATTTTGGATTCCCGGCATACATGTATTTGCTCCATAAATCAATGGGGGCATTTCAAATTTTACACAAATGACAGTCTGTTCAAATGAATTTACTTGGTACAAATCTAAATTCTCCAAAGGGATGAAATGTACAAATCCACCGTTGATAAAACAAAATTTGTTTTAACTTGAAGAATTCCTTTCAAAATCGACTTTAAATTTTCTACAAACATGTGTATATTAGGCGCATAGTAACCATATTTAATCAATGATTGGCATGCAATTTTATCTACAAGTCTATTGATAGTGGTTGACCATGTGTATGGCTCTGCAGTAAAATTTTCAAACATGTTTAAAGAAATTATATCCATTTTCGCGTTACATCAGTGTAGTCTCCATCAACCATTCCATAATTTTCTATTGGAGGTGTCTGTGTTGGCCCATTGGCTTGGTAAGGGATAACTAATGGATCAGGCTGGAAATTGAGACAATACAGGAACTTTTGCAGAAGTTGTAATGAAAAATTCATTCACCAAGGGGCACTGTGTAGTTTGGGTGATGTTCCCTTCATACAACACCAATTGGAAATACATGCATATACAAGTGTACATGAACATGTATATGCAGTTCATATTATGAAGTTACTTTGTGCTCCCAGAAGAAAAAGGTCATTTTGCAATATGGTTGCTATATTCCATAGGTTACTAATTGAAACTTCAAACACACCTAAGCTACACAGTGCCACAACTTATTGAATCCTATTGATACCATTAGAATGTTGTTGAATAATTACCTGAAGGGCTTCTTGGTATAGTTCTTCAGATACAAGTTTGAGTTCGTCTAGAGCTTTTACCTGAGTAGTAATTAACCTGTCGATCATTTGCACTTCCTGGATATGCTGGGACGTTTTATATCGGTTCCACTCTTTGTAAACAGTCACCCTTTGATCGATTTCTTCAGGCGACAATATTGGCAACTTTCTCGTCCGTAAACTGTAAAGCAAAAATGTTAGAATTCGAGCATGTTAGCTTTTGGACTAATCCCATCAAGCAAAACCAACCAGCAGAATTCTCAGTTGAACCAAAAACCTCATTATGAAGGTTATAAAGTAACTTTTTAAGTTGGGTAATAAGGACAGTCCTAGCTAACTACATTAGCGAAGCATCGAAGAACTGAACTTCAAAAGATAACCTTTTCTCCTTCATTAACTTTGGAGGAACTTCATATTCGTCAATTGGCTTCAACTTATGTCCAACATTCTCCAGTTTTCGGATTTCTTTCTCTAGTTTCCTCTTCTTTCTGTCGTCTCTCATTTTCAATACAGCAGGATCAATTTTCTTCCTTTTCTTTAGTGGTTCAGCACTGAAACAAAATCGATCGTACCATATATAATAGTCCAAGGATTCTATTATCACAAATCTCCATGAGCCATACCTCAATATGGGAGAGACTCGAATCATCAATGGAAACGAACTGGTGTGAATGTTCTTACATGTGTGGGATAATTGTTGTGTCCATCTAGGAGTAAACAATAAAACCATCATTTAGTATTGGCATTTAATTAATAGGGTAACTATGCCAATTCCACAACATGCGCACGATAGGTATCGCTCTTTTGTTTACCTCAGCAGTGTATTACCAAGTAGAATCCTCGAAAGTGCCATTATGAAATAATAGCCCGAATATACTATAGGCACGACTTTTTCGTAATTTCCTGATGCTATACAAGAATGCACAAAATACACAGAAGACGAATTGATAGATGCCTCAAAATTACCAAAATGTGACCGGCAGTTTTGTCGTACAATCGATAGATGGAGCTAGGGTCAGTAGGGTGCTCTTCGATCAATGAAGTCATTCTGTTCAATGATTGGTCCGATCCGTTTCATCTGTGTTCTGTTGCCATGCCAACCAAGGAAGCTCACGGGCATTTCCCGCCAACATTTTCTTTGACAATCTAAACTTTTGTTGTTGATAGATTACTAGATGGAACGAAAAATTGATGATTAGGATGGTTTTGTGTTAAAGTTATATTTCAATATTTACAACATGGCTCAACGCAGTGGAGGTGTCTTTCAATTCAAATTCAACAAAAATGCTGAAAATAACAAAAGAGAAGATGGACTTTTCTCTAAAAGGTAAGACTAACAGGATTTGCTTTCGATTTGCATTGAACCACGTATAATGATCGGAAGTTTTATCGTATTTAAAATTGGTATTAGAGAGATAACAATACAGTGCAGGACAATGAGACTACGCATATAGCTCACAGCAGTTACAAGCGCAAGTTGTCATAAGCATTTTTAATATTTACTTCATAGATATAAATCATGCATCTATATGTTTGAGTTGCATTGTGAATTTGTGATTAAATGTAATACTTCGTGTGAAAGCATTGCGCAGGGTTTCTGCATTACTGTAGTAGCTAGGCTACCTAAATTTTACAATACAGTAGCCTAAATGTACATGTACGTGTCATTCGATGAATCGCATCATGTTGTTTGCTTGAAATTAGTTATTTAATTATTATGACTGCCAGGTAAATGACATGTAGTTCAAAAGTACGTAACCTATAGCTATCCTATCTTAGAGCATGGTTTTTACAATGTTTTCCTTTTTTAATGGTAGCAACGACACCTCTGAAAAACGTTTATCACAAGCCCTCCTCAACGACAAAATCGATAGTAAATTCGGATTTGAAAGATACAAAGATTCGGCTGAACGTATAGGATGGCTCGTCAATATGCACCCTGTAAGTTTCTTATGTCGTTACGATAATATGTAGGCCTGTGAAATTTTTGTTGGAACAGTCCCTTATTTGTATATGGTCTGATACATTTATCTAGATTATTTATTATCCACATGAATGTTTGATTTTCTACTTCAGAATGAAATTCTTGATGAAGATAAAAGGCTCATAAGTGTGGTGGATTATTATTTTATCCAAGAAGATGGCAACCGATTTAAAGTTTCCCTACCTTTTAAGCCATACTTCTACGTTGCCACGAAAAAAGGATGTGAAAACGAAGTAGCCACGTTTTTAACCCGCAAATTTGCTGGGAGTGTTGTTGGAGTCGAAATAGTAAAAAAGGAAGACTTAGATCTGGTAATTAATTTCTTCTGATGTTACTCGTTTTAATTCTTCAGACCAGTATGTTTAATTTTATATCTTTGTTTTAAGACAAATCATTTAGTTGGGTTAAAGCAGACTTACTTGAAGGTGTCATTCTTGAATACAAACGATCTAATTAAAGTGAAAAAGGACATTTTTCCAAATGTGAGGAAGAATAGGAGCAAGAAAAATGCATCCAGTGTATATACCGACATGTTGGCTAGGTACTCTCGCTTTTCTATAAATAAAAAATATGGATGCTTATTCATCTAAATTAACATGTGTTCTTTAAACTTTAGTAACTTTTCAGCCGGAGAAGAACTAAAGCCAGGTGGGAAAAAAGTATCTGATCACATGGAAAGTCTCATTGACATCAGGTACTGCGAAAGCTAACCAGTTCATAAGCAAATTTTGTTCCGCCTGTATATTGTATTGTTTCTTGCAAAGACTTTTCACCAGTTGTCTTATTAGTATTATTAATTTTTCAGGGAATACGATGTCCCATATCATGTTAGAGTTTCCATCGATTTGAAAATATTTGTGGCCCATTGGTATACTGTGAGCGTACGGGGAGGAATGCGTCCTGAAATCACAAAAAGAGAGGATATGATCGATTGGCCTGATATTATTGTTCTTGCATATGACATTGAAACCACAAAACTGCCCTTAAAATTCCCCGATTCGAGTACTGATCAAATTATGATGATTTCATACATGATTGATGGACAAGTAAGCCGATATATAGTTTATAAGAAACTAAGATTTATTATAATTTCAAAATTGCAGAGCAATATATTTAAATATGCATCAATAAGCACATACATTGATACATTTTTATCACAGGGTTATCTGATCACAAATCGTGAAATCATTTCGCATGATGTGGACGATTTCGAATATACACCGAAACCAGAATTCGAAGGCCAATTTACAATATTTAATGAGATGAACGAAAAGGATCTCTTGACCCGCTTTTTTGATCACATTCTGGAAGTTAAACCTCTCGTCTTCGTCACGTACAATGGAGATAATTTTGATTGGTGCGTATTATTTATTTAATTCAGATATACATTTCAACACATACATTTCACTCGAGATGATTTCACGTGTAATAAGTCATCTTTCATAAATTAAAATTGTAGGCCATTTGTTGAAACCAGAGCAGCCCATCATGAGTTGGACTTAACCGATGAAGTAGGGTTTTCCCGAAATAAAGAAGGTGACTTTACTTGTCGGCCATGCATCCACATGGACTGTTTAAAGTATGTTGGGAATGTTAATCTTCACTTATAAAAGCTGCTCACTTATAATTATATCGCTCACCAATAAATTTTATTCAGATGGGTGAAACGGGATAGCTATTTGCCAGTTGGAAGTCAAAACTTAAAAGCTGTTGCCAAAGTAAGAAATTGAAGAAACTTGTGATCTAGACATAATATGCAAAACTAGTAACATGGTAATTTGATTATTATCAGGCAAAACTACGGTATGATCCAGTGGAGCTTGATCCGGAAGATATGTGCCGCTTGGCTAGTGAACAGCCACAGGTTCTCTCCAATTATTCAGTCTCTGATGCCGTCGCGACCTACTACCTATACATGAAATACGTGCATCCTTTCATATTCGCCTTGTGCACCATATTGCCTATGGAGCCTGATGAAGTCCTTCGTAAAGGTTCAGGAACTCTGTGCGAGGCCTTGCTTATGGTGGAGGCTTTTCACGTGAACATCATTTTTCCCAACAAACAAGAATCTATACTAAATAAAATGACTGATGATGGCCATGTTCTCGATCAAGAAACGTATGTTGGAGGTCATGTTGAGGCTTTAGAGTCTGGAGTCTTCAGGGCAGATATTCCATGCAGATTCAGAATGGTAAACACTGATCAAATTTTTGTAATATTCTTATAATGGCTGTATTACATAACTGCATCAGAAGTCTCTGCTCCAGTATAGAGACTTTGCAAAACTGGGCTTCTCCTAACTGCTTGTAGGCTGGCATTGATTGCTTGTTGTTTGGGCAGCTAGAACAGGTGTCATTCTATATAACTGCTTCTTAACATTATCATATGTCACATCCATTTCTCTTAAATTAAGGTACCAGAGGCGTTTCAGTCCTTAATAACTGGAGTTAAAAGAACGCTGGAACATGCAATCGTTGAAGAGGAAAAGATGGCGATGTCTGATGTGATCAATTTTGAAGAGGTATGTCTTCGGACTAAATGTATTTGTGTTGAAAACGGCTACTGAAAAGTCGTACATTTATAAGATTTGCATTAAATAACTATTCTAACTTCAGATTTGTGAGGAAATTACCGAAAAACTGATTTTGTTGAGAGACTGTCCAGCACGTTTAGAAAAACCAGTTATCTACCATTTGGATGTTGGAGCTATGTATCCAAACATAATCTTGACAAACCGTCTTCAGGTACCTAGTAAAAATAAAGCATGTATTGTAGTTGGTGCATTTAAGATGACATTCATATTGTCGATAGCCATCTGCCATGGTTAACGTGGTAATCTGCGCAGCCTGTGATTTCAACAGACCCGGAGCAACGTGTCAGAGGAATATGCCATGGACATGGCGCGGAGAATTTAGTACGTATCAGCTATGTTTTTAATCTTGCAGAGAAAATTAATTGAATGGAAACTAAGAAATTAATTTCAAAGTGCAATTTGATATGCATTAATTATTATTGCGCATATATTTGTATTCTTATAATTCAGTGTCGGAACACTGAAATTACACGAACGTTACAGAAAATATTGTTGTTTATGTTATTAAACAAATGAAAAACTTAGCTGGAGTATCCAAAACTCAATTTCAGTGCCAGCAACAAGAGGAGAATTTCAAAGGATTCAACAACAACTTGAAATGGAGAAATTTCCTCCATCTGCATTCTTCCCAAATGGTCCACCAAGAGCATTTCATCAGCTAAATAGAGAAGAACAAGCCGACGCCGAAAAGAAGCGTCTAGCAGGTAAAATAATTGCGACTGAATTGAGCTTTTGAGTTTAAAATTCGATGCAATTCACAATCCCCAAATGCAATCCAATTTCTAGATTATTGTCGCAAAGCTTATAAAAAAGTTCACATCACCAGAATCGAAGAAAGGCAGCAAACCATTTGCCAGCGCGAGAACTCGTTTTATGTCGACACAGTCCGGGCTTTTCGAGATAGGCGATATCAGTTTAAAGGACTGCACAAGGTATTGTTATATATGTTGTTGTTAACACCTTCCCCTATTATCACGTAAAAGAAATACGCTTTTATAACATCAAGTTCGCTTTCTATTTCAGGTCGCCAAAGGAAAAGTTGCAGAAGCAACAGTAAAAGGCGATGCTGCTGAAATAAAATCGGCAAAAAATAAAGAAGTACTCTACGATTCTTTGCAGCTGGCCCACAAATGTATTTTGAATTCGTTCTATGGTTATGTCATGAGAAAAGGGTACAACATTTAAGTATTAATTGCATCATTGTGAGTTTATGGCACTGTTTTGAAGCATTGCTAAAATTTCATTACAATTTTCAGTGCTCGTTGGTACAGTATGGAAATGGCTGGCATAGTTTGCCACACAGGGGCTAATATAATCACTAGAGCAAGAGAGCTTATTGAACAGATTGGGTGAGTATGCAACTTTAATCAATTCTGAAATTATTCATAAACAAAGGAACATTTTAACTCTGTGTAAAATTTGAAAATATAATTTGTTTTTTTCACGCATTTCAGAATTTATGACTTGTGTTTATTACGTTTTTCAGGCGGCCCTTGGAATTAGATACAGATGGTATATGGTGTATTTTGCCCGCTTCTTTTCCAGAAAACTTCATAATTCGAACAAAAAATCCAAAGAAGGCAAAACTAACTATCTCTTACCCTGGCGCAATGTTAAACTTGCTTGTCAAGGTAAAAACAAATATTGCATGTAATCAAGACAACTAAAATGTTGGTAGCAGCATTAGCTGATTCGTGCTGTTTCTCTATTTGTCCTAGGAGCACTATACTAACGACCAATACCAAGAGTTAGTTGACCCAGAGAAATTACTTTATGTTCAACGTAGTGAAAATTCCATATTTTTTGAAGTGGATGGTCCATACCTGGCCATGATTTTACCTGCATCGAAAGAAGAAGGCAAAAAGCTAAAGAAAAGGTAGGTCAAGCATTGCATATAATTTGCAAGTTTTGTGTTGTATTTATTTCTGTTTTTATAGATATGCAGTATTCAACTTTGATGGCTCGTTGGCTGAGCTTAAAGGTTTTGAAGTGAAGCGACGTGGGGAGCTTCAACTCATCAAAATTTTCCAATCATCTGTTTTTGAGGCATTTTTAAAGGGAAATACCTTGGAAGAGTGTTATGCAGCTGTTGCCAAAATTGCAGATTATTGGCTGGATGTTTTGTACAGCAAGGTTAGGGTCATATTTGAACTTATGGTAGAGAATGTGACGTATGTGTACAAATATAGTTTATTATATTTGCAGGCAGCTAATATGCCGGACAGCGAACTGTTTGAACTGATTTCGGAAAACAGAAGTATGAGTCGAAGACTGGAGGATTATGGCCGGCAAAAATCAACATCGATCAAAACTGCTCAGCGTTTAGCTGAATTTTTGGGAGACCAAATGGTCAAAGATGCCGGATTGAGTTGTAGGTTCATCATTTCTAAAAAGCCAGATGGTGCACCAGTAACGGAAAGGTGAGTCCACGTAATTTAACATAATACTAACGATTTTCAATCCATCGTTGGTGAAATTTCACTTTAGCTCCTCCTGCCTAGATGCACAACCAACTAAATTTTATGTTTCAGGGCGATACCTCTAGTTATTTTTCAAGCTGAGACTTCCGTTTGCAATCACTATCTCAAGAAATGGCTTAAAATGCCTGGTATGAGCAGCTTCAATATCAGAGATGTTCTTGACTGGGACTATTATATAGAGAGATTAGGCAGCACCATTCAGAAAATTATTACCATCCCTGCTGCTGTCCAAGGGGTTTGTAAGAGTTGTCATTCTTGCCATTTAATTAAATCATACCAAAGTTATTGGACTTCTGTTGTTGCAACATTTGGTAATGATATCATTATTCTGCATTTGCAGGTGCCCAATCCTGTTCCTAGAGTGGCCCACCCTGTTTGGCTACACAAAAAGTTACTGGAAAAGAACGATATCTTGAAACAAAGGCGCATTAATGAGATCTTTGCTATAAAAGAAAAAGACCAGACCGACACGCAAGATTTGAATGATAGTTCAACTAGTGGCATTGGAGATATTGAGGACTTGCTTAGGCCAATAGGCAAGCCTACCAATGCCATTCCTATTTCTAACAAAAGGAAAATGCCCAGTGATATGGATGATGCTAGAGATCAACAGAACAATAAGTTGAATTTAACCTGGCGCGAGGCTTTGGGTCCACAGCCCTCCATGGTGTGAATTAAGATTTCTGTCATAATTATGTTATACATGTGCCAAATAACGTACTAGCTTGAAAATTGTGCTTTTAGGATGATTTTGATAAATGGCTCAGTTATCAGAAGAAGAAGTGGGAGTTTCAGCTTCAACAGCGCCGAGCAAGTCGTCCATCCCGAACCAAACAGAGCAATGAGTCTTCAGGCCCCAAGAGGCTGAACACTGGCATTGGAGGATTTTTGCGAAAAGCCCAGCGCACATTGTTGAATACACCCTGGCAGATCATCCAGGTGATAACATGGAGGTAACCCTATGCTATTTTGGCATGATGCTGACATAGCTTAATACTGATGTATTGCTGCGGATATTTGTAGGTGTTGGAAACCTCCCGACCGGGTGTTTTTCACCTGTGGGCATTACTAGATAATGATTTGCACCTCATAAAGCTGAATGTGCCCCGCATTTTTTACATTAATCAACGTACTTTGAAAGATGGCGAAGGAGAACGTACGTTTTTCTATGATAGCATGGCATATAATGTCAGACGTTCATATGATAATCATGGCGTTTTTCTGAATGTTCTAGTGTGGAAAAAGGTGAATCGGTTTTTGCCACGCTCTCATCCTGCATTCAATTTGTACGAATATTCAGTGCCCGAAAACGTATACAAGGAGCATATAAAGTAGATATTTCTAACAGCATTTGACAATTTTTATCGTCAAGAAACGCATTAGTCTAACAAATTGCTTTGAAATGAAAATTTAGCGATTTAATGGCCGATTTGTCAACACCAGATGTTGAAGGAATTTACGAAACACAAGTTCCTTTGGAGTTTCGAGTTTTGGTCGATCTAGGATGTGTGTGCAAGATTGGAAAAGAGCATGTTCGCCAATTATCCTCAAGGGTTAGTCTAATGTTGTTTGAAAATTACTCGTAAATTAAGCTAGACTGATTGGGTTTTTCTCGGTTTTGGTTTTCTGATCCATCTCACTGTATTAGGATATGGACAGTTTTGATCTGCATCAGTTAGATTTCAAATCGCTCGTCCAACACGATTATCTGCTTCAAGGAAACATAAAATTTGTTTACTTATATCATTTTTCCATGTAAGTCATGCATACTTTAATTTACTGTAATCTATCTAACAGAACTATATACTGAAAAATAATTTTCAACATAGGGGTCGTAAGGCAATGTATGGATTATTTCTCCCTATGACCAAAAAAGGATTCATCTTTGTAGTGGACACTGTAAAAAGTAATCAGATGCCAAACATGGTATCTCTTTACAATGCTGAGAGAGCTACTAAGTATGAAGACAGTTTTTAATTGGATAAATGCTCATTTTAAATCAATTAAAATAGTCTGAAATGCAAGTTTATATTTAACTAGAATTTCAAGTGGCTCCGATATGAAAACCTTGCCAGATGCCGACCACACTTTTGATGTTATTGTTGAAACAAATGTTAAGCAGGTAAAATTGTTTTGAAATTTGATGGTTTGATAATTAAGATTGAAATTGGATGAAATGATTTCTCTAAATCAGAATGGAAAATTTAACTTCTAAGATGTAAACTTATAGATTTGTTTCCATAATTGTTATAAAGGTTTACAAGGCACTACAAAGGCATCTTCATTCATACAAAGATGAAAAACGAGGACCAACATTTCTAGCAGTTCAGTCATCCATAGGTATTTTGATGCTGGAACCCTTCGAATGAAATTCATATACAATTTTATGGATTTGTATTACTGTACTTATTGCTTTACAGATTACCATCAGTTAATAAGCCTCATGCCTGGTATGGGAGATTTCCCAATTGTGACTGTCCATGTCTCTGATCAGTAAGAAAACCCATGTTCATTGTGTCATAATTTCTCGTTAAATAATATGCATATTTTTAATTTAATGGCCTTTTCAATAGAGAGAACATGTACAGCGTGCTCGATTGGCAACGTGTGGGATCAAAGGCAATGCTTCGTCATTATTTGAATGTCGAATCCACTATAAATGTAATATGGCAATTATTTTTTGCATGGTTTTCACAGCCCTTGGGAAGTTTTAAAGCAGAAAAATATCGTTACGTTTACAGACTATGATTGAGCAGAGCCGTTATTTTCACGTTCCCCTTGGAAATTTACCTCTCGATGCCACAATTTTTGGGGCTGATCTATTTTTTGCCAGACACTTAAAGAAAAGTAATTTTATTTGGTGGTGTTCGCCAACAGAACGACCAGATCTGGGTGGCAAAGAAGCGGATGATAATAGGTGAAGTTAACTATATTTTGTCCTAGCAATATAAATTCATGCTGAGATTGGATGCTTAATGAAATAACCGTTGTTTTACACGTCAATTTTAGATTGTTTGCAGAATTTGAAGAAACAACAGGGGTTGAAGTCAACAATCCAGGAGCATATAATTCCGTGTGCATTGAGTTGGATATTGACAGCTTGGCTGTTAACACACTTTTACAGGTAAAAATGAAGTCAACTAACAGTATTATAATTGCTATGTACTGATTAGCTAACAGGTATCATTCGTGAACCCTAGTCGCAAAATATCCACGAGTTAGAAGGAACCAGCTCTTCGGTAGCTTTTAGTACTTTACCACAAGTATCACTGGAGGACATGATGAGTGGACTGGGACCAGCAGCGAATCTAGCAAGTTATGACGAAACTGCCCTCTGTTCGGGATCCTTTAGGTAAAATTTAAATCGAAATTGCAAAGAAAATTGACTAAAATTGTCCATTTTCTTTGCAATTTCGATATATATATATATTTTATCTTTTGGCAGAATCTTACGAATAATGGTACAGAACTGGTTACGTGACGTTTCTCATTTCAACAACGTTTTCGCAGATTACCAAATAATACATTTCTACAGGTAGGTCTGACCCAAATGGATGTGGTTTGTTAAGCTTGCAAGTTTTGGCTATGGTGATTGATGTTTACGGTTAATTCTAGGTGGTTGAGATCATCTCAAGCATTGTTTTACGAACCAGCTCTACGACGCATTCTGCATGGCCTCATGAAAAAGTTATTCATGCAGCTTATAGCCGAATTCAGACGTTTAGGAGCCAACATAGTTTATGCCAATTTTACGACCATAATTCTATGCACAAAGAAACATAAAATGATTGATGCATTGGCCTATACTGAATTTATCGTTAATAATATTCGCAACAAAGAAATCTTTCAGAGTTTGGGCATCGTTTTTAAACAGGGGTGGGAATATCTTCTATGGCTTGGTCCAGTGAGTATATCAATATGATCGTCATGAAACGAAAACAGAGCAAATCTTAACACAAGGTCTCTTCATATCTTTAAGTCAAATCATGGAGGCATCAAGGGCAAATTAACGGAAAGCACAGAAAGCCAAAGTACTCTACAAGAAACTCAAGCCAGCAGGAAAACTACAAATGATGACAATTCAGACAACGAAGATGATCAACAAGAATCGATGCAAGCAGAAGAAGATTTGACTGGAGTTAGTTATTTATGCGATTTATATTTCACAAAGTTAAAAAGTACTTTCAAATACTCAAAACTGATATATGCATTGTGTCATATGCAGCCTACAGTGGAGATGAACTGGAACCTTATTCAGTATTTACCAGAAGCTGCGGCCTGTCAAGAAAATTTTACGAACACTATTGCTAGTTACATCAGCGAAGTCTACCAAAGAACTTACGAAGAACACGTCGGGATCACGCCAGGAAATACGCCAATTCGGAGAAGGGTTAATGCATCGCAAACTCAAACCAACAGCACAGACCCTAACGATATTAATTCAATGATAGAAACCTACGCTCGAGAATTTTTAACTGGAGAGATGACCCAAAAGTTATTTTTGTAAGCTCCGAATATTATCTTTGTAAACATTTCAAATCCCTGAAAATTACCACTACTATTGATTGCTAATTATTTGAGTTAGGGATTGATATCATGTACATGCAATAATTTTTACATATATGGTTGTAAAATCCCTATAGCATTACAGAAAGGATTCACAAAAAGCTTCCAAAAAGCATCGATCCCAACAGGAAGACTGGTTCATATACCAACGTGATTAATCCTGCATTGGAATTCATCAAATCTGTGTGCAAAGTGAGTTATCTATTTCTGAATATTTATTTCTATTGAATACAAAGCTATAAATGAATATATCACACATTTAATTTTGTCCAGGTTCTATCACTCGACAGCTCAATTGCTGACCAGGTTATGAAATTACGTCGTGATCTTTTGAAACTGATTGCCATTGGAGAATTTAATGAAGAGGCAACTTGGCGAGACCCATGCATCTCTTATGTGTTACCAGAGGTACCATGCTTTAATTTACCAAATAAATACTGCCTAAATAGTTAATAATTTATGGGTAATGAAATAATGTATCTAATATTTAAGGTCATCTGTAAGGTGTGCAACCACTGTCGTGATTTAGATTTGTGCAAAGATGTCAACATTGTTGAAGATTCAAATGGCGTGTAAGTACTTTTTGGGTTACATCCTAACTTAGTCAAAATAGTTCGATTTTATTTTTTTGAAAAAGTTTTGAAAGTTTCTTTTTCGCACTTTCTTGTGTTTGCCTAAAAACAATTATAATTTGTCAGAAATTTTATTCTTAGCCCTGCATGGCAGTGTCCACTATGTGAAAATATATACCCCACTTCTGATATAGAAGCTATGTTAATTGACTGCATTAAAAAGAAGTCCATGGCTTATGTATTGCAAGATCTGAAATGTACAAAGTGCCGACAAGTAAGTTGCAAAATTATTGAACATTTTCAAGCGAACATTTCAAAGCTAATTACTATCTCTGTTCAAGATAAAACTGGATAACATGTCTACTAATTGCCTGTGTGCAGGGGCATATTCCAATCTACTATCAAATGAAGATTATGGACAAAAGTTGCGAATATTTCAAAACATAGCCAGGTAAATGTGTGATTGAGTGTGTTTTGTGGTACAAGTTTCATCATATTTAAACTTATTTTATACGTTTTTCAGTGAATTTCAAATGCGAATGTTAGAGGAAATTGTCAACTGGCTACTGAAAATGAATCCTGAAATGTGATGCTGAATTCCTATGAGAAGCCCATTTTAATAAGATGTAAGCATCTGGATTTTAAATAAATTAGATTTAAAACTTTTTGTTTGTTATGCTTTTATTTCCAATGTCTATTATTCATTTCTTCATTACATTTCGCTGAGCAAAATAAGAAACACTGAAATCCCTACTGTGTCCAAATTTTGCTGAATTAAATATTACATGTAAGCTAAGAGGTGCTTCACTTCTTCTCAGCCATGTTTATGGGATCAATTGTTGGTTCTAAAAGATAATATATAATTTTAATCTGCAACCTTTAGAAAGAGAAAGTATGATTACTAAGCGTAAATGTTAAATGGAGGCATACCTTTGAAATTAAATGTTGGGAATTTTGTTAGGTCAACTCCTTTTCCACCGCCAAATTGCTTTTCTAACCTATTTAATTCCTCTTTGTAAGCTTTTTCAATCTGAGGCGATGCCTCAAACAATTTATTGCCTGCAGATCTGCAAACCAGAATTATTGAATGTCACAATTTCTTCAGCCATTCTATCATTTGAGAAGAACTTGTCTAGAAAACACTGCTACACTTCTGGAAACTTGTTTGCCTTCTTGCTTACTTGCTCTTTTGTGAGTACTCCTTCACTTTGTCAACAAACAACTTTTGGATTGGATCCGAAGCTACCTTCTGAGCAATGTAAGAAGTAATGCCGATGTTACGTCTGAAGTACAAGTTGACTGTCCCTCTTGCAAGAGTGGATAATCTCTGTACATTTGAAGCCTGCATCCTGGAATTACAATATACGTATATATTTATGGTGGTTTAAACTCAAGCAATTAGTATTAGCCATGTGCCTTGCCTATAGGTTGACCTATAACATTATTTATGAGGACTAGCTGCTACTACATATATGAATTATGAATAGCAAGTTAAAATTTACAAGTCTACATTTATATTGCACTCAGTAAATCATTAGCAATATAAAACTGAGTAGCATGGAGCACATTTACACTATGGAAAATTAGGGTTTTAATATACATGTACATAGGATAGGATAAGACGACCAAGGTCGATCTTCCTTTCAAAACTGGAAACGCAGAATTAGAAGCTGTATGCCAAACCAATAGCACATTACACAATGGCATGGTATTATAATGTATGCAATATATTGCATCACTATACAAGGGAAATAAAACCAACCTTAATATCGTTATTTTTTGTCTCCAAAAATGCTCTCCACCAGTCTTTCGACTAATTTCTTTTCCAAAATGGCGAAAAGCGAAAACTGGCGTTGAAGCAAGTGCCCGACGGATGGCGCCAGCATCGCCGTGGATGTCAGAGGACCCATGGCAACGGTGAACGCCCCGACTATCCGAATTAATCGTACATATTCGCTAAGCTCTCCGTGATCAATAAAAGAGTAAGATGTCATCAAAATACCGAGGCGAGTTTGTCCTTCGGCAGCTACGTTTTCCGAAAGCAGACATTTTAAAGGTGGTCATCACGACGAAAAATAAGGGAGTTCAAACGCAATGACTGTTCGGATAAACGCCAACTTATCTTCTGGGTCATCTCGCGCATTCTCAAAAAGAACGACGAGGTACATAGAAGAGGAGCTGAGCGCTCGACATTTTTGCAACGTTGTAAATTCGTAAAAAATGCTATACTTTTTCAACGAAATTTAAAACTATTTGCACTCATCAACGAATCTCCGTACTTGTGGAAATACCTCGATTTGCGACCGATAATGCTCGAAACGAACGACCAAGAAGAAAGGCGAGAGTGTGCTGCGGCGGCATCCCTACAGGGATGGCAGAAAACGTAGGCTCCCGCCTTCTGCACTCTCTTTTACGAAAAAAAAAACATTTTCTTCCCAACGAGCAACAAGTGCTGACCGATAACGTACACAACCGAAGATGATTATCGCTTGAAATTCACGGATTGCTCCTGATCATAGCCCTCCAGCAATGGTAAGAAAGCCGAAAATTCTAGATTTTCAACCGAAATGCCGAGAACTTCTGCACGTGCCCTATCTGAGGCGCGTGAGAAATTCATGAGTGTTTTAAACCTACTTCCAAACCCTATATCCAAAATTTGTTAACAGCTCATCATTTCAAAATACACCCGCTTAACTTTAGTAAACAAGTTTAGGCCTTTTTATGAAGACGTTTTGTGATGGAGAAAGTATATTGTCTAGGCATGATTCTTACAATTAAATAGGTTTGTTATTACTTAAATGTATTCATTTGTTAATGATTTGAAAAAAGGCAGTTTTCTCAGTTTGCTTCAAGACCAGATTCAACTATTCAATTTCGGTCCCTCGATCACTTATATGATCGAGTGCATCAATGAAAAACATTGGTATCATAATACCATTTCTGAGGGCTAAAGATAAACCGCAGTGCAATTTGTTCCCGAAGTTATTATTTATTTTATTGTTGTTCTGTTGATCCATTTACTTTAAAAAAAAACTCGTTAAGTTCTTACAATTAAATAGGTTTGTTATTACTTAATGATTTGAAAAAAGGCCGTTTTCTTAGTTTACTTCAAGACCAGATTCAACTATTCAAAATCGGTATTATAATAAGTATTTTTACCATAATTATACGATTATTGAAATTAATACAGTATAGACATACAGGTACAGTATAGTGAAATGCAAATAAACTCAGTGAAAACTGTTTGCCGCATTCACCTGACCTGGAATAATTCGTTGGCGAAATTTGCAGACCTGCGTATTTCTTGTGCTAGATTTATTGGTTTCCATACTTGGGCATATTTTCGATTAGAGCGCATACACCGTGCTCCATTAATGCTTGGAAATGAAAAATGCCTGGTTACCTTATCAGTTAAGTCAATTTCGTACATTAGCCTAATTAAGAACTCCTATTTGTATTCCAACAACAGTTTTTGTAAAAACTGCCTGCTCTGTAGTATATTTTTTATTTGCACGAATGACATGCTGTAGACCTGCAGTATCTTCATCATCTTTACATTAAGTACTGTATGACATGTAATTTATCAAAGAAAATTCGGGAAGGAAAAGTTGAATAGACTGCATGTGGCCCAAATTCGTTGCTGTACTAATAGTCTACTATATAGCCTATTGCTGCTTATTTGTCTACAGTTTGCACAGTATGACTTCTGCTCAGACCTCTTCGTATAGAGTTCGTAGTAGAAGATGCAATAAAGGTTGCATCAAACTCATTTTAAATTTGACCACTGGTTAGCATACTGTAATGTCGGTAAGATAACAGTTAATTGCTCATGCAGAAAAATTATTGTAACAGTTATTTGTTAATATCTTAGTTGAAAATGTATTACATGTAGTCGGTGTGTGAACACCTGCTGCAGATGGTCAGCTTTAGGCTGTAAGTATAACCTGTTGATGCAAATAATTCTGAGAACGTGTATGCCAGCAACAGGCCTACATGTACATGCAACTAATAAACGTTATCTAGCTGCCATGCAAAAACGTATACAGTAGTACAAGACTATCGCGTTCCCCTTAAGTGGCCATTAGACCTGGTAAATTTACCAAGTTCTGCTCAAATATACAGGGTATTTTCAAAACTGTTGACGGGCTTTAAGTACGGCGTTAATGGCGCCCTATCAGAGCTATGTTATCTTCTGTGGAAATGTTCACACTATATTACGGTTATGCTTTGCAGAAGTCTGGTGCATCTACGTGCAGTGCACCCACAAAACCAACACTTATTATAGCCTACGGAGTGTTTCCTTTTGGCATACATGTACACTGTAGTGTTTCTACCGAGGTTTCTACCCTACTACAACTAGGTCTACTTTATGGTAACATGGAAGTAGCCAATGTAACATTCTGTGTATTTTTAGTGTTCATCCCGCATCTTTATAATTATCATGGTCTAAAAATACTGTATGACCCATTGGTGCATTGGTGCTAGTGTTGTTATAACCCTTCCCAGAAACACAAAAGTTTCGTAATTTTTGAAAGTTGATCTAGTTTACGAGCGTATGCCTACAATACCTGCATAACAGTACGATGCAGGCCTATCAATTTCCCTATTTGCAATGCAGATTAATTAAGTAAAATT
This sequence comes from Kryphioiulus occultus, assembly GCA_034687865.1. NCBI lineage: Eukaryota > Metazoa > Arthropoda > Diplopoda > Julida > Julidae > Kryphioiulus > Kryphioiulus occultus. Next base: position 18,504 of record JAQGAF010000760.1, on the reverse strand, counting down.
GTTAGAATTAGCATAATAAGCTTTCAATGCAATAAAACTGCAGCATTCTTTTAGGCATTAAAACCACAAATTTCCTATAAAGTAAGTAAACAGCACATTTGGGATATTAAAGCAGCCGCAGCGTGTACGAGTATCAATTATAAATCAACTGCAGTTTTTTTTGTTTCAAACAGTTTTGAAAATAATTCATGCAGTCTATTTTCTGTCGAGTCGCTGTATTTATATTTTCTGAAAGTAGTGCTGGGTGCACTCAACGTTTTCAAATTACGACAAGGAAAGCTGTTTTTTCCAACTTATTTCATTCCCCAAACTCGTAAATCCCCCAAATTTAACCCTTGTACGAGTATGTTTTGATGACTTCTGATGAGCTAACGGAAATCAGTGTCGTGGGAGAACAATTTTAGACTCTTCGGGTTGTTTTCGTACTGTGATTTTTTTAACGAGCAAGCCTATACTGTATGGGGTGACAGCTAGGCTATGTAGGCTAGCAGCTAGGCTACTCAAGAAACAGTCGGATATTTCCCCGCAAGGTTCGTAATTTTCCCTTCAACTTTCCCTTTGGAAATCGGCCAAAATGTCTGACACCACCATAGCCAGCGACTGCTTGCAGGCAGGGCAAACCAAGCCTGTAAAAATATACAGTTTGAAAATAGATTTTTATCCCGTTGCATCTCGGTACCCGGTGAGACGTGTGTTTTTCGCAGCAAAGTCTTGCTTTTGAGTTTCATCAGAATTTGCAGAAACGTACGAAGGACGTCTTTGTTTATGGATGGTTTTCAACAGAACATGGTGGAACGGCCGAAACAGAATCCACCGACTTTGGTCGACCATTGGTTTTCAAAAATTCGTCAACTGGAGTAATTGATATCTGCTAACAAAACTACTTCCGTAGAAAACTATTTTAAGATGTGGCCTTATAAGCTATCCATTTGTCAAAACTAAAGTAAATGTATAAATTAAAAATAGCATAGTTTCATGGCAAATTTACAGGCAAAGAACAATTAAGTTATAGATTTCTTCGGGTTATAATATCTCGTCTTCCTCACTACTTGGTCTTAGATAAAGTCCTGGATGCTATCGCAATCTCCCCAGAGATAAGTTATCAGAAAAGTCATAAGCTGTCCAAAATCACCAAGGTCGAAAAATAATGGTTGGTACATGTATTACGATATTATGGTATGATTAACTGTACCGCACGAGTGGTTGTAAGAATTAACAATCGCATCTTGAACTATAGCCTATTCTGTGTAGGCATACAACAACAATCCAGTTTTGGCAATAAAATACATGTAGGCCTACGTGATACAGTGTACACTGCACAACGCATTTGTGAAAGGCCTTTGGGCCACCTGAATAAAATACAGTAAAATATTGATGCCATATATCTACAGTATATGTAGAAACATCTGCTTTTGAGTAAAAGTTCGGAGCCGATGCATTCGTCTTCACTCCCACTTTCGATCACTACAAAAGGTATCCAGCTACATGTACCTTTGTTGTCATTTTGCGGGTAGAAAACATGTCCAGCTGTTAGTGCGTTCGGATTAATTTGATAAAGTACCTCCTTATTGCGTAGCGTTTTGCTTTGATAATCAAATACTGTAATTAAAATGCGGATTTAAGGTTATTAATGAAAATAGCCACAGCGGTAGAAGGCTACAAACCATGTTTATAAAATTGCGTTACAAGTTGTCCAGAAATTTATCTGAATACATACTGTATGGTAGGCGAGGTCTATTCATTTATAAGTACTAAGGAGCCTTTGAATTAATTTTATTTATCTTGGTCCTTACTAAGCACTAACTTACGGAAGTCTGTCAGCTTTTAATTTTTAGAACGTTTCGACACGTTTGTTCTAGTAAAATCTTGTTTGCTGCTTGCGCTAGATCAACATGGCCGAAAATAAGTAGTTTTCACCAATAGACCTTGGTCTGCATTTTGTTTTGTTTTACGAGTTCCATGTCCTTTTACCTAGACCTACGCGAATTTACTTGACAGGAAAGCAGTAGGCAGACCCGAGGGTGGAGCAGGAATTCGGGTTTTGTATACACACGTACAGGCCTATGCAGCTGGAAAAACAGGAATTGTAGTAGGTAGGGGTGGGTTGGAGTATACAATTCTGGAAAGGATAGCTAGTTATTTACCCCAGTTCATCCTGCCCACAGTCTCCAGATGCTCAGAGTTAGCACGGTCACGCTGTTTTATGCTAAGCACTGACTTGGGGGCAATGCGATTACACACGGTACAAGCACCTTCCTCCTGTCTGGTTGGAAGCTCGCAGCAGACCTGGCAAAAACCATTAATTAACGTTTTAAGACGTTTTTGAATGTTGGCAATTTCACGGCTTCTCCACCCCCTTAACTCCTAAAACAATTTTGGCGAGGGCGGTGGTGCCAAGGCAAGTTACATAACTTTGCTGGCCTTCTGTAACCCTTAGTTACCGAAAATGCTTGTTCTTCTCAACGTTGAAACCATGATTGCACCACCAGTGAACGAAAAACAAAAAAATTAACACTGATTGAAATTCTGACTGGCCATATATGCCAAAGGTTAAGTCGGCTCGATTAGCAACGTTAATTGCTACTATGCATTTTTGCATGCGATATTATTAATTACAAGTATGTATAATAGGCTGAACAACTTTATTGAGACGTGTCGTTCTCCAAAGATCTGGAACAAGTGCTGGGAAACCTTTATGGTAAGCTAAAAGACAGCTCCATAGCCTGAAAGGCAAAGCAAGTGTCTATAAAAACACTAATAAACTGAAAATGCAACTAACCCACGTCTGAATTCGACAGACTCTTAAATCTGAAATTACTTGGTATACAATGTGCATGGCCTTCGATGACATGCGACGCTGGTTTAGCGTACTTATGCCCATAACCAATATGAGGAAAAAGCACCAAAGGTCAGATGTTTGATGGTATAGTTGGCCAACCACATTGCGCAAACATGTTAGGTTAGGCTATCATTTTTTCGAATAAATGTTTTCTCAACTGGAGTTTTTCAGTTGATTTCCACAACACTAATATAAATTGTATAGGTCTACACGTAATCTTTCGAAGTGGATTTGCGTTTATTGGCAGATGACAGATGGTTTCCCGACTATCTTTCTGTCGTGTTTTTGTCTTATTGCTTGTTTAGCAGTACATGTACTAGTTACAGTATATGTTACGAGCCTTTCCCTCCCCCTGATAAGCCAAGATTAACTATGCGGCAGTTAAACATCTCCTTGACAACGTTTCAGTTGCTGGAAACAGTAATAACCTTTCGCATCTTTAAGGTACCCATGGTGATTTTCGTAGAGAAAAATAAGTTAACCCATAGTTCAGTTGGTTTGAAAAACTGATACACATCTACGAATCCAGCACAGTTTGGGGGTCCATTCTTCATAACCACTAACTATATAGGCTACATGTTACGTCAAAATCTTGTAAGAAATTTGAATTAAAATGGATTAGTTTTGTGGAAGATTTCTTAAAGGGAGAAATTATTAGTAAGAAACAATTGTAATGAAATTGGCAATTTCTCAAAAATACTTATATAAATGTAAGGTTTACGAATGAAAATGTGTGTTCTGTTTACATAAAACAAGTAATAAATATAGCACTCCTTACATTGGAATATGTCATATAGTTTTGCATGTTCAGTGGTCAGGGTCATCCGAAAAATTTATTTCAAAACCTGGAAAAGTTAGGGAAGTTTAAAATTTAATTTGTGGGAGAATTTACCCTGGTGATGAGCATCATCTATGGCCTATGGGCACACTCGTAATTACATACATGTACATAGAAACATGAAAGAAGCATAACACTGTAAAAATAATTTTTCAGTTGTTACTTGCGCCAACCTCCTGCCCATGATTCCTTGTGGTTTGTAGGAAAGTTGGCCAAGTTCTATAGGATTAGTTTAGTCAAATTTGGGTAGGCCCTACAGTACATGCAATCATATATCTCAAGGCTCGTCACTTGAGCAGAGCTTTAGTTTTTTACACGCAATAACCTCGCAAATGAGGTGGCCACCGTCTGGTCATCAATTCACGAGCATGCAGCCAGGATGAATGGCTCCCATTGCAATTATAAATACGCCTGTCATTTCTCATAAATTGCTATTCAAGATCTGAAACAAAACTAAGCCCGGGGTCGCCCAAAACGCGTGGGCGCCCGGAAAGTTAACCCTTTGCCAGGGTTGACGAGATGGCATGTGGGCCGACGTAACCCCTGGCATATGGGCAGCCAGAATTTCAATCAAAAGTGCTGCCAATTTTTTGTGTTTTTCGTTCACTGGTGGTGCAGACATGAAAACATGTCGTTTATTTGCGCCATATACAACGACATGTGAACCAGAATCATGCTTTGGTTCTTTGGTAACTCGACATCACTAAGGAATTTGGAAATAATACACCATATTCGAACTCCAGTGATCTTCAGTACATGCACTTCAACTAATCTGAACTTAATATGAACCATGTTGAATTCACGATGATAAGGAGGCGTTTCCCTTGAAACACACTGATTAAATGTGTAGCCTATGCCATTTTGATTGGTTATGGACTTATGACGTCACTCGTCAGGGATAATATACGTCGATTTTTTTGTTTATTTTTCTAACTGAAAATGACCACGTGCCTGGGCTAGTCCATCCGGATTTCACCACTAACTTTTCACAAATAAAGGTAATTGTTAGATCTTAAACTACAAACCTTAAGCTCGTAAAGTTTATCAAAGATCGAGTTAAAAATCCTAAACAATTTTTTTCTTCACTGGAAACAAGCATTATAGGAATTTCGGAAATAAAATTGTTCCTTGACCGATAGTCATTTCTTAATTGTTTTCCCACATCATTACCCCCTCATTAAAAAAATTCGTATCACCTAGCAACAGCAGTCCAAACCGCATTTTTTATAAAGTACGGCTGGTATTTACAGGGTTCCCACAGCTCTAGTACAGTAACATCGAATCCCCTGACTTTCACAGGTTTACCAAGTTAAACTTTTTATTTCCCCCTGACCTTTAGAGTTTCCCATCGACCAATAAAAAGTAAAAAGAACCTGTCTGTTACCAGGACGATAATTATTGAATTTACATTTATAATAAAGGAATTCACGCAACATCAAAGTATTAATGCACTTCTTTAGTTTGGATTTTTAATTAGGAATACTCAGATGGCAGAAATCTATTTAAATATGGCAAATATTGATATTGTCATAATGAAGCCAAATAGAAGGAACCAATTTGCCATATTGGATTTTTCGTTCAGTGTGCAAATGTACAGTATATGAAATACCACATGGATTGAAATTATAATTAAATGTTAAGAAATCCCCTGACTTTCCCAGGTTCTTTGGGAACTCTGTATTTACCAAGCTCGTACGTTGCTTTTCAACACGTACTGTATAGTGTTATGAACTGTTGAATTTTGCTTTATCAAAACATTGAGATGCTGTATGGCAGTTTTTCTCCAGTTCAACTGTGGATTTATTGCAGTGAACTATGGTTTATTTTCTATCGGGAAGAAGTTTTACCTCAACAACCAGGTTCGACGTCACGACCGTGATTCCTGTGAGGAATAAGCTAGAATTTATATATACATGTACCAAGTAACTATAGCCTGTCGAGTTGAATGCCCTTTCTGGTTTCTCTCGTTTGCTTTTACAAGTTTGGCCGGTATTTTTTTTTTTTTTTTTTGCGTCTTTGCCAGCTTTACCTTTAAGGACACAGTGCAGCAGCTTTTTGTCTTACGATTCGCCACAACGACCTTAGGAAACTGGGGATTTGGCATGGATCGAGATTACAGATTTTATATTACAACCGGCTTATGCAAGGCGTAGTATGCACCGCGGGATTAGCTCGTATTTCAATGCATCCTGCGACAATTCCAGCTGAGTCTTTGCTTGAAAATCGCATATTTGCACGCACCCAATCCCCCTTTGCTTCGCTCATTATACAATTCGTAATTATACTACTCCTAATAAAATTGATCCTTTTATTGTTAACGAATTCCTTCGTGTTTTATATGCCTGGCTAAAACGAACCCAAATGACTGCTATGTGCAACCAGGTGTATGACACTTAATACATTTACTTCAAGCTGGGTCAAATAGGTTAGGCTAGATTAGGCATAGCTAGGTTATGTTAGGCTGGGCTAGATTATGCTAGGTAGGGTTAGGATACTGTATTCGTTTTTAAGGTTAACAAGTTTCATATGAAATAGTTCATCTTAGCCTATAAGTTGTTTTTAACATTAGATAAGAGAACTTATTACCCGATAAACGTTTTTCCTAAATAAAATAATGGAAACCAATCGCTGCTTTTAATGATTTGATCAGCTATTTCGGCCCGATTATGCTTGCAAAACTTTGCTTAGCAATGTAAAAATACGAAAATCTTCATTTCTATTTAAACTACTTTTGACAGTACTCTAGAATAGTCCCTGCTGTTACCCTGCTTCGTCATAGATACAGTGAAACTTATCCTAATGGCTCGAAGGTTGGTAGTGATTTGCTACGGTTAGATGCAGCTAATAAATAAAGTACTTTTTAGCTAGGTTAGTTTAGGTTGCGTCAGGTTAAACATACAATGAATAAAAACGAAAAAACAACTGAACAAACCAAAAAAAAAAAATTGAAAAGATAAATTGTGACATACAGTAGGTCAGGTGTAATTCTTTTCTAATAGACAAGTAGGGTCGAAATATAAATAATTTGTACACATTCGGAACAGGAACTACATGTATACTATAGTATATACCTATTTTTGGATGGAATCCCTCTCCTCGCTGCAGTCTTGCAGTAAAATAATTTGCTACAGGAGTGCAACTAGTAACACAGCAATATGGCCCCCTACCCCCAAAATGCTAGTAAAATTTTTGGTTGCCTAATTTATATTCAACGAAACAGTTTTAGCATTTCCTGCACGACGTGAGTCTGGGGTAAATATGCTTAATGATCCGATAGGAGGTTCCTGTGTTCAAATAATAACCTCCACACACGAGAAATTACAAACAATTACAATCTTTCTTTCCCTAATCAAGCTTCCAAATGTGACCAATTTGGTTTCGCAACACAGCATCGCATCCCTTTCAAATGACTGAAATGCCTCATGGACCTGTTGATTTCCAAGGGATGTGCATTGTGTCAAGTTTCCAGTATTCAGTACTTCCTGAGTGCATTCGTTAAATCGAACAAACAAAAAAACGTGGTAGTTTAGTCCAAAAAACTTGTGACGACAATTTCACATGATCTGCAACTTTTCCAACAATGACGTCATGCGTTGGTCATTTATTTGTTTTATGACTTTGACAAAGAATCCTTTACAATGGCAACAATCAGGACAAACCAACAAAAGGAAATTAATCAGAAATATTAAAGCAAGGAACTGATTCCATCCATTCTGCATGCAAGGCCTAACACACATGCGCTCAGCTGTTTACATACTGTATGGCAATGATAGTTGTCAGCAATTTTTACTGTTTGAACGTTTCTTTACAGTGCTTGCTCGATTTTCCTCTGGCAGTCTGAAAATGTCAATTCAGCACATACTGTAGTGATGTGTAGGCATGTTATGGTCTGATGATTTTTAAGGATCTACTTTTGTGCAGCTGTTTTCCAGCCCGAGTCGTTATATACATGTATCCGTGCAATTTTGGTGTCATTGCTTCGTTTGAATAGTTTTTATAAACTTACATAAACAATCGTCATTGGCGGCGTTATACGGGCGCGTACTGTGCATGATTCATCAATAAAAGTAATGAAATAATTGCCCAGTCGTTTCATATCCCACTTTTCACGTTCAACCAGCCATTTGTCAGGCTGGAATGCTCATTGCCCATAGTGATTTCCTAGCCATCTTCCAATTTGATAGGCCCTCATAATCGGCATCCTGCTTGTAAATCAAACAGCAACGTGGCCAAAAATGGTCAAAAGAGTGAATGGAATCAGATCAGAGATGAGAGTTCATCGTGCAAGTTTCAATTTTCGGTGGTCATGTCGATGAAAAGCTACATTGAAATAAGGACAAATCCTAGGTTACAGATGTCATCATAGACTAGTCATTTTGAATCTCTCAGCGCACTCATACTGCATATCTCTCATATTTTTGTAAGAAATTCTTGTTATTCCGCTGTGTCAAATAATATCACAAGTTAAAATTCAAAAATCCCTATATTTTCTATAAATTCGTCTGCAGAATTGACTTAAATTTTTGAGTTTGTGTAAGAATCAGTATGAAATTTTCGGTATAGTCAATATGGTACACCATACTGTATATGGATGTATTGGCCTGTGATTTGGGTTCACACGCACGAGTTCATGGAATTTGAAATCTTGAATGTCATACTTTGGTTTCATTTATTTTTATCTTTATTGCTTGTTATATTTCATTAACTTTCTTCGCATTTATTTATTTACTCAATTTGTACTCGTATTTTATTTATTTAAGTTTAATTTTAGCCAATGCGTGCAAACAGATTTGGCGCTTATTTATCTTTCGAAGATTTTACCATAGCAGGTGTTAACCTCAAAATTAAATACCAAGGAGGGGATAAAGGAAATTTTGATAAAACTATACTGCTCGACAGTGCTCGTCAATGGCTTCATCACACTATTAATCGATTTTAAATTGTATGAAGAAGCATGGCTATTATTTCGGCTATTTCGTCCCTTGTACAGCCTGGTACTCTGCTTGATAGTTATAAACGTCCGTCCAGAGATTGTTTACGTCTCTAAGGATTTGTTTACATCGCTTATCCATCTGGCATTTTAATGAAGGCATCCTGGAATGCCTGTTTTAGTTGTTCTTCACTCCAGATTCACCAAATTGTGTGTTGGGACGATAATAAATGTTGCTCAGACGATAAAGTAAAGCGTTGAAACTGGAACTGGTCATCCAGTATCCTGTTTCTGATAGTGAACTTAGCAAACATTCGCTGAATTTATTTTTTATGGAAATGTCACAAATGTTGTCTAGGTGCTTAAAACAAGAACTCGACCCCTTGTTGTTTTTGAGACGTTTTGATAAAGGTAATTGCTCGACTTGTTTTATGAGATTGGAGCATGTGCGACAACCCCTTCTGTGTGAAAACCATTCATAAATCGTGTTTCAGTGGATGTCAAATTTCAGTCTGCAGATTTAAATTTTGAAAGACTTTCTCTGGAAAACCAGCGCGTTCATAAAATGTCTCCAGCAGCATACAACTTATACAAGCAGCTAGTACAACACGATTTCTGGGCAGTAAATGTAGCAGAAGTAAATTTCTTGAACATCGAAACCTGATTTATTTCAAGTTTTTCCCATTGCCATATTTTCTGTCTTTTATTGTTTATCATGAAAATTCATTCTTTGAGGTTTCTTAAATTTGTTGCTCAATAATTGTGTAATCTACTATACGAATAGGTCAAAGACTGATTTTAAATTCTGTATAGCTACACAGACGTGTAAGTAAGATACGCACGTTGCCCATTTTGCAAGGGTTTCGAAGACATTCAAGGATAAATTAATTTAATTTTAATTAATTCCTCCCTTGCTTTAAAAAGGCTAGTATTCAAATTCATTTACCAGGTTGATATGTCTGGAATTATACCCTTGTAGCTACTACAATGTAAAATTCAACACCAATAAAACAGGTCTTTGGGTGCCTAGAACTATTATAAACCCAACTATTTTAAATTCATGTCATCTGGTAGTCGAACCTATGGCATGTAAAAGTAAATAGATGCTGACAAACTATACAGTAATCGATGCAGAATAAGCTCATAAATTATACATGACTTAAATTCTCTTGATATACATGTACATGTTTAGGCGTGGACTCTAGTAATGTATTAAAGATCACGTTAGTTCGTGTCACTCATATACCTGTACATTATACACGTTATAAGTAGTTATGTGTGTGTTGAGGTGCAGCTATAGCGCACCATATTACGTTGGCTTTGCAATGAAAATTAAAATCTAAAGGTTAAGAGGTCGGTGAAATTATTCACGAAATGTACATGTAAAACAACCCTTGTGAAGTTAAAAACCGCAAGGCACGGTTATCGATATTAGCATCGATTAAGTAAATTACAGGCTGGATGCAAACAAAATTCAGGTTATGGAGGAAATTGGCACAAGTCAGGCGGAAAGTGTAATCTTACTGTAATTTCAACACTAAATGTCTTCAAAAGGATCGTCATAATTATTAGTCATAAATGAAATTACACTTGGATTAAATTTTATCTACCGTAGTCTGCTAAGAAATTGACAAATATCTGAACGATAGGTCTATGTACAACAAAGTGATTTTTTAAAAAAAATATACATAATTTAGTTTACTCCGATTTTGCACCTGATGTTGACTACATGTACCTTTTGGCTTTGCACCTATGAAATTTGCATTGTGATGCTGAACCCTCCAAAACCAAAATCTTTCAAAATTAAAACCTAACAATTCTTTAGACAATTGACCAAATCAAAATCAAATCAAAATCAAAATGACAAATTTCACCGAAATTGTGGAGATTTTACTGTAGCGTCACATATAGGACATGGAAAGGAGCCGATCGTACTAGCCTTGAATAGCTTAGCCAGCCATCAGCAATAACTTTCTGAGATTTCATTTCCATTGGTATAAATTACACGTTATCGATAGCCATGAATAGCCGGCGGCTTAACGTGTAATTGCTCACTTTGTAATTTTTTTTTAAACTAGATTAAATCTTCAATACGAGGCATTGTGCAATCACAGATGGGACAGAGTATACTGTACATAATCCACTCAGAGATAAACTGTTTTTAAAATGCTAATACGACGGTATTGTGACATCCTATTTTTCATCATGAATTTTCATTTTCAGAAATAGTTTTGGAGATATGCAAAGCATTTTGACGCAAAATTAAAGACCCTGACATCGCCAAAATGGCCTACGTTGGTGTGTTATCGAACAATGAAACGTACAGTGGATTGAACGGTCAAAGAAATCCTGGATCTTGCGAATCTGGTTTTCAGTTTTCTCCTTGTTTCAAACAGGTAGGGTACATAATATCAAGCTTGACATTTAATGCTTAAAGCGAGGTGTAATAATGTACCAAAAAATTACTGATTTTACAAAGTTACCGATATTGCAGGATAATTTGGAAGTAACTGAAACAGGTCGCGCTGTTAAAGTACAAACGGACAAGCCTCATCTCGTAAGTCTTGGAAGTGGGCGTCTCAGCACCTCTGTGACGTTACATCCTCTTCAAGAAGGTAAACTGGAAGTTTCCCAAATAACACTTTTAAAGCTGCTTTTACCCAAACTAATTCCTTGTGTTTTTAAATGTTTTTCTAAGGATTGACAAGAATAGGCACGATTGATGCTCCAGTCCCTCAAGATATCATTATTGTTGGAACCGGCGTTGACAGCGAACATTGTTATATCGACAATAGTGATGGCGTAGTGACTTTGCACCCAATTTCTGAAAGAATTTCTATAGATGAGCTCAAAATCACGGCCCCAACACGACTTAGTCAAGGTAGCAAACTATTTTCTTTGTTGTTTTAGTTTTTAGGAAAACCACGTCTCGAATACTCGTTAGTATTCACAAATTTAAAATTGAAGTAATTTCTTTTCATCATTTCATTTACTTATGCAAGTGTTTCTATTTATGAGTCCATACATGTATTGGCTTTAACTTTACTTTTGAATTATTAACCTTCCTCAAATGTATTGCATTACATGATTTGTCAACTTGCATGACTTTCACTGATTTTCTTAAATCGTTAACATAATCCTGCTTAACTTTCTTTTTTTTTGTAATTTTTCTATAGGATGCATGATTTGTCTTGGAAGATCCAATTATTTTCGATTCAATCATCCTCAAGAAGCTCAGATGATGAAAAATATTTTTCCAAACAGTAGAATTTCTGTTGTCCCTTTTACATTTCATCAAGGTAGTATTATTTCACTAAAACACCTCTTAGATATTTAATTGACTATTTGAACTATGTTTGTTGGATATCAAAATGTGACTGTAGAGTTTAAACATTACTGGCAAATAAATTAGGCCTATTTTCTTTAACAAACTGAAATTGAAGTTGCTACAGTAAGTCAAATTCACAAATTTACATACAGGTTTTATTTCCATTTTTTTAGTTTATTTAGACCTTTTTGAACAATTAAGTTAGCAAAATCAGGTACTTCAGGCATATACCGTATACAATTGTCATGTTGACAAGTATTGGTAAAATCCACTTCCCTTGATATCAACTTTTAATATAAATTTACTTTTCAATATATTGCAAATACTGTATGAAAATTCATTTGGTAATTTCTGATTCTCAGCAGTTTTTTGATTGTCATATTATCTTAGACAAACTGTTCCTGCTTGCCAAGATGAAACCTCACTATGTCCATGTCAATGCAATAAATCTTATGGTAATTCTGTAAAATTGCAGATCTTCCAAAAATGCACGATCATCTCAGGACACAACTACCTGACACAACCTCCCAAAACCGAAGTGAAAAGTTTCGTGATGAACTGGAGAGTGAGGATTTCGTGGAAAAGGTCTCCAAATTCGAGTTTCTGGCACACAGTAAACAGAATAATCCACCATCTGACCAACAATGGTGGTTTGTCAAAGACGGTCTCAGACTGCCTCAGAGCAACACTTTGCCAAGGTCATCGAGTTCATCTTCACACACAAGATCATCTTCGTCTTCTGGGAGCACATTCTCTCCACCTTGTGCCTCGCACTCTGGCTTAAAAGCAACCTCGCCACCCCCGTCCAATGCCGCAGCAAGCAATTTCAGTCATTTCACCCTTCCGACAAATGCAGCATCCCAGAGATCTTGTGGCACCTATCCTGCCACAAAGCCAAATTCACCTCCAGCCGTTCCTGTTAAACCAGGAGCACATCAGGCAAAACCACCACTCCCATCCCCAAAGCTCCTTGTTGGTGCCAAGATAGACTCACACATATCGCCCAAAGTGTTTCTTCCCACAACGACCACCAATGTCGCAAACAACGAAAAGCCTAGACATCTGTCTGGTCGCTGTACACCAACGTATCACCGCCAAAATGGCCTGGGGAACCACTGCAGTCTTGAAGATTTGCGACAATGCGAGTTAGAGCTACAGAAGAAGCATCAGAAGGTGCAGTATTTTCTTTTAAGTTAAGCACATTTGGAAATTGTGATAATGTGGGGAAAATAGTTTAACATAAATTATTATGTCTGGTGGATTTCTAAATTCTCGCCATTTTAAATATTACTGTATTGGTAATGCTTACTTAGGGCCCATTACTGGAATTGCAACCCTGTGGCACAGGTAATCTGAAACTTTCCCCAATTTTCTCGCTGATAGGTAATCAAAGAACGAATCAGGGAACAAGAATTGGGAAAGCAAGAACAGCAACGTCTAGAAGAAATTTTAAACATGTGTGCTGATTACGAGCGGCAAGTCCAAAGAGAAAAGATTGGAAAGCCAAGTGGAAAACCATCCGGAGGGGAGTCGAAAGACCGTCCCGACTCATCTACTTCGTCGGGCACTGCAAGTAGCCCCATTCCATCCCCTGGGCATATCATCCACATGAACAGGTAATTTTACATGTAGTCCTAATTGTTGTTTAAATATAGAAGAATAGTGTCAGCTCAGTAACAATGCACTACTTGGGTAATCTAGATTATGCTTGTATGACAACTGTCAAATTACACTAACTGATATAACCTTATAGATAAATCTACTTTAATTAACTATACCCTTTCTGAAGTTTGTACTACAATTTATCTCTAGTCTGGTTCATATAAAAAACTACTACAACCACACAACTGCCACCTTGTCATGAATATCTAAACTGTCACACTATCAAAATTATTTGTTGGAATCGAAAAATTTAATGTAAATATGCTCGTACATGTTGTTTACTGATGCACGTACATGTACATGTTTATTGATATTGAAGCATACACATTGAAGCGTTGCATTGACTGATAGTGTGCCGTATACATTGTTGTTATGCACCAACAGCAAACACCAGCATTTCCCACCCCTTTGTCAACTCCCTACACTGAAATTTGATTAAGGCGATAAATTTGTTGCAGCAATTAATCCAGTGGCAAATGGTGAAATTATAATATGTAGCAATGACGGGAATGCAAAACTGGGAAACACCCCAAGTCATAACTTATATGCTACAATAGATCGAATCGTTTACTTGTAAGGCATAAAAACAACATGCTATATAATCCCGTCACATTCCTGTATTCTTTAAAAACAATATCTACAATATAAAAATTTTGTTTTCGATGGAAAACTCAATACTAAATATGAGATTTTTTTTAAAAACAATGTATAATATTATAGCAGTTTACTTAGCCGAAATTATAGGCCAACCTATTGTGGTTTCAGGCGACCTTCAAAGCATTTCCCAATTTTAGTTCGCCATGCTTCACGGTTTTAATTTGCTATTCTTATTGTATGTAAATCGATGTGTGTGTGTTTGTGCGTTTCACCAATGATATGGAACTGTCATGTCGTATAACCAGAGGAGTCGTATAACCAGAGGAAGAGCTTGTTAGCTCCTAAGGATGCCCTCATACTTTGCCCTTGATAGGTTACTGGTCAAATCTTGACTATTGCTCAGATAGGACAGGGAGGTTGGCCTTTGTGCATTATGTTTTTGTAAACTTACTCAACATAGCGATTCACAGAGATGTTTACATTTCTGCATTCGTCACTGCGATAGCAAATACACAAACCTTTTTACTTTAGATTACCAAACCTAGCTGAATAGTAAGTATGCCTGAGTATACTCCATATTTTTGGTGTACATATTCAAAAAAGTCGGGAATTTATTTTCCTGTTGTGCTGTCCTACTAGCTGTCTAGGTAAGTGTTTTTTCTATTTGACTTAAATAAATCATGATAGTTTGCCTAATGAAGCTACATGTATATGATGAACTGAGCCCATGAGGTGATCACCAAAACCTAATTCACTCCCAAAGAACTTCCTCTGAAAACCGTAGAAAACCTAATTTTCAGCATATTTTTACATTAAATATACTTGTAAATAAATAAAAGGTGGGCATATGTGTGAATAAGTAATTTAAAAAAATAATCTTTGAATGTTTTTTTTCTTCTTTGAAAACAGAATCAAAACTAATGGTTCTTTGCCTCGAGACCGAATGGCTGGCTGTCTGGCATCACCCAGAGACAGCTTGAGCCCAATCCATCCTCCACGCTCTTTCAAATCGACTTCTTCAGAAGATGAATTGGACCACATTTTCGATTTTAGCTTCCTTCCTCCTTCTGGGACCAAAGGAAGGAACAAAGGAGGCTCAGACAGTGGAGGTGAATCTGGATCAGCAAATTATTCGATGCATCTTGCCCAATCGCCCCGTACACATATCAAAACTGTAATGCCCAAGCAAAACAATATTTCCACAATGAACGGTGCGGGTGGAGAAATCTTCGAGAACCAGCTTGCCCTGACCATTTCCGACGACCAGCTGATTTCAATGGAAAAAAATGCGAGTTCAAGAAGTAATTCGTCGTCGTCGAAAGGTTCAGCGCCGATGTCTCCTCTGAAGCAGCATCATGCTGATCTTAGTCATCTCGATTTTCATCATCTGAGTTTAACTTCTTCTCAGCTTAGTCCTCGACCACTTCAGGATAACCATTCGATCTCCATGACATCCAAGGTAAACCAATGTACTTATGTTGCTAGAAATTTGGGAAATGTCGTGGGGGGTCTGGATGTACAATCTTAATTCAAGACCCTCATTGCAAATTTCATTTAACAGCCCTATTGGGTTTTGCAAACAAATCGAGAAAACAGTATTGCTCTGCATACATTGTGTGTATTTATCTACAGCAAATAGGTTTTCTGCTAGCTAAGATTTTGTTTTAATATTGTATTTTATTAATGTTAATCTCCAGGATGGTGGGTTTGAAACTCTAAAAACGACAAGAGTGAACCTTGTGCAGCGCCTATCAGAATTGAAAACGAAAATTTTGGAACTTGAATCTCAAGAAGAGGAAGCTTTAAATGAGGTTATTTTTGTAATGCGCTAATGCGAGATTTTATCTGAAATTTACACCAGGATTCGTTATAAACTTTTTTATAATTTAGCTGGAATTGGAATGTGCTCTTTTGGATGGTGAATACCGAGACCAACAAACCGTCCTCCATCAGCAGGAGGAACTTCTGAACTCTCTCAAAGAGCAAGAAATGCATTTGGCGGATACGTCAGAGCGGGCTCGGACACAGGTTAGTCACATGAATCAATTCATTGGAATAATTGACTGCTGGCCACCGCTCAATTTCCCATCTCTAATTTTTTTACTGTAAACAGGAGCACACCAATATTATTGTTGCACGCAAAAAAGTCCAAGAATTGGAAACAAGCTTAATGCAGCTAGAAAGGGAAGTAGAAATGAGAGGTCAGGGAGAAATTATAGCCAATCTAATTGAAGGCATTCAGGTAAGGGTATGCTCGTAATATCTTTGGCATAATGGCGTCATTAGTATACATTACCATTTATCGATTATCATTTACATTATGAAATTAGCACCACCAAGAAATGCTTGAAACAGAGCGGAAGAATTTTGAAGATTTAGAGTTTCAGTTGCTGGAACACGATGCTCACAGGGAAGAAGAAAAAGACCAAGTTTTGCAACAGCAAATTAAGATATCTGAACGATGTAATGTCACGCAGGTAACATACAATTAAAACGTATTAATTTCCTCATTTGTACCTCACTGCTTGAGCCCATGCTTGAATGTGTTAAATATTCATCTACAGGAAACATTGGCAGACATTAGCAAACAGAAAAACGAGTTGCTTTCTCAAGTTAAGAAAGAAACTGGCGCAGCTGAATTGGAGCGACAAATTCTTTTACTACATTACAAAATGGTAAGCATTTGAATGCAACTATGAGAATAACGTGATTTTCCCATCAATATGTTTTGGTCATTGGGAAATGTAATATCTCAGTGAATGTATAGGAAGTTTGGGGTAAAATGTATGAGTAAATATACAAGTACGTACAAGTAATCTCAATATATAACACGTATAGTGAAGTCAGTATGTCGATTGTTTTTTTTTTGGAAGAATGCACATAAAATTCATAGAACATGAATTTTATTACAGGAGAAGCAGAAACTGCAAGCCATCGAGGCCAAAATGAATGTTGGTGTGATTCGGCGTATTCCGTCCAAAAATACATCCGACAGTCCCGATTCTAGTCCCAGATCGTCAGATGGTGATGTAAGGATTCAATATTTTCATATTCAAAAATATGGCAAATTAAATTTGAACCCAAAAGCCTGTGGTCTTATAAAATAATTAAAAACGAACGCATTTTATCCTCCCTTAGTTGCAAAACAAAAATTTGGAAGAAAAGCTGAGGCAGCTAGGTGTTATTGGGCGGTCTTCGGACCCCGAAGAACTGATTTCGAGAATGACAGCCAGCGTACCCTTGCTGCCGAAGGATGGAAATGCTAGTGGAAGGACCACGGCTACTTTGCAAGAAATTGAAAGAAGCCGACAGAAAATACTCGAAGTGCAGGGTAATATGTTAAGCTAATAACTACTTAAAAATCACAAAAGATGACATAGCAAAATCCCGTGTTACAATTCTTGTATATATATTCCAGGAGTGCTTGTAATCGAGCAAGAAAGAAGGCGGCTCGAAGAGCTGAAGAAAAGGGCAGCTAATGAAGTTTGTGCCCAATGGCATGAGAGGAAACAGAGAGAAGCTTCTAGTCTTCCAAGCAGCGAGTCCGAAAGGTCAAGTGCGAGTAGCAGTGACATTCCAGCAGAAAGGTAAGTCTTTTTAAGAGTTTTAGAATTGTTCAAAAACAGATGTTGACACAGACGAGGTCCCAAAACATTATCATATTAAAACAGTATTCATTCAACAAGAACATTTTTTTAAATATACATGTACATGTATCTAGCTTATAAGGTGATATCACCTACTGAATTACAAGAAAGTATGTTAGGTAGAGTTCGATTAATTGCAGAGAACTCGATGATACCTCTTGGAAGCACAGCTCGCAACACCTAAGAAGTGCTGAAGGAATAAAAACCACTCAAGGCCAGCAAACATTAAGCCTATAAATATCCTCCCCCTTTCGAGTCTTGACATCAGCCTGATCTCGTCAAGCTTAACATGAATGACTTAAGATAATCCCGAGGGATTGGCATGTGTGCCAACAGAAATAGCATTTTTTCATTGTTAGTCAGCAGTAGCAGGTGGTAGAGTGCTCCTTTGGAATTTATTTTGAGGACGTTAGATGTTGACGATTTTTCTGAAATCAAGACGGTCACTCGCAGCCCAGAAACAATTAAAAATTTGATAAAATAAACTGATAAAAATAAAACTAAAATAAAATTGATCAAAAGTCTGCAATGGGATACGTTGCGATCGAGACGGGAAGCCCAATGCATGAACCTTTTAGAAAAATTAACTTTGCCTGGAAATTCTAATTTGGTGGAAGGAATCTTTAAACGAAACCACCGCGGTGGTAGAACCTGCCATTCCAA